>JAQZBX010098499.1:0-11577 GCA_029593785.1 Cabassous unicinctus
ACATTTTCTCGAGTGCACATGGATCATACCCCAAGATAGACCACAGGCTAGGAAACAGAACAACTCTCAATGAATCCAGAATGATCGAAAATATACAAAGTAATTTCTCAGACCACAATGGAAGTTAAACAATATACTCTTAGACAAACAGTGGGTCAAGGAGGAAATCTCAAAAGAAATCAGTAACTACCTGAAACAAAAGAAAATGACAACACAACATATCAAAAGCTATGTAATGCAGCCAAAGCTGTACTGAGAGGGAAATTCATAGCCATAAATGCCTATATCAAGAAGAAGAGCTAAAATTGAAGACCTAACAGCACACCTGGAGGAAATGGAAAAACAACAAAAACCTAACCAAAAAGGTTATACAAATAAGGAAATAACATAGATTAAAGGAGAACTAAATGAAATAGAAAATGAAAAACACTAGAAAAAATAAACAAAACCAAAAGCTGATACTTTGAGAAGATCAATAAAATTGACAAACCCTAACTAGACTAACAATGAAAAAGAGAGAGCAGATGAAAATACACAAAATAAGAAATAAAGAAGGGGATATCACCACTGAACCTACAGATATAAAGAATAACATAAGAGGATATTTTGAAAAATTATATGCCAACAAGAAGGAAAATTTAGAGGAAATGGACAAATTCCTAGAAACACACAAGAAGCCAACATCGATGAAAGAAGAAATTGATGAAATCAAGAGTCCAATTAAGAGTACAGAGATAAACTCGGTCATCAAAAACCTCCCAACTAAGAAAAGTCAAGGACCAGATGGCTTTACAGGTGAATTCTACCAAACAGTCCAGAAAAAGCTAACATCAATCCTTCTTAAGCTCTTCCAAATAATAAAAGTAGAAGGAACATTGCCTAACTCATACAATGCCAACATTGCTATAATACCAAAGCCAAACAAAGTGCCACAAGAAAGGAAAATTACACTCCAATCACTTTAATGAATCTAGATGCAAAAATCCTCAACAAAATACTTGTGAATTGCATTCAACAACATATCAAATGAATTATATGCATGAGAAAATGGGTTTCATCCAGGGTATGCAAAGATGGCTCAACATAAGAAAAACTATCAATGTAATACACCACATAAACAGATTGAAAAGAAAAATCACATGATCACTTCTATAGATGCAGAAAAAGCTTTCAACAAAATACAGCACTCTTTCCTGATAAAAACACTGCAAAAGATAGAAGTTGAAGGAAACATTCTGAATATGATAAAGGGTATATATGAAAAACACAGAGCCAATATCATCTTCAATAGTGAAATCCTCAAAGCTTTCCCTCTAAGATTGGGAACAAAACAGGGATATCCATTTTCACCACTCATATTTACATTGTCTTATAAGTACTTGCTCAACCACTGAGGCAAGACAAAGATATAAAAGGCATCCAAATTGGAAAGGAAGAAGTAAAAATTTCACTATTTGCAGATGACATGCTCCTATACATAGAAACCCTGAGAATTCTACAACAAATCTTCTAGAACTGAAAAAGGAGTCCGTAAAATCACACTCTATAAGATCAATGCTCAAAAATCAGTAACATTTCTGCACACCAATAACGAGCAATCTGAGGAGGAAATCAAGAAAAATGTACCATTTACAATAGTAACTAAAAGTGTCAAATATCACGGCATAAATTTATCTAAAGATGTAAAGGACTTATATACAGAAAATTGCACAACATCGTTAAAGGAAAACAAAGAAGATTTAAATAAATGGAAGAATATTCCCTATTCATGGACAGGAATACTAAAAATCATCAAGATGTCTATTGTACCAGAACTAATATACAGGTTTAATGCAATCCAATTAAAAATCAACACTGTGTTTTTTAATGAATTGGAAAAACTAATGACAAAATTTATTTGGAAGGGTAAGAGGCCCTGAATCGCCAAAGACATATTGAAAAGGAAAAATGAAGTTGGAGGTATCACACTACCTGACTTTAAAACATACTACAAAGTTATAGTGGTCAAAAATGCAAGGCATTGGCACAAGGATAGACATACTGACCAATGGAATCCACTTGAGATTTCCAATATATATCCTCCCATATACAGTCATCTGATATTTGACAAGGCCACCAAGCTTTCTCATTTGGGAGAGAATGGCCTCTTCAACAAATGTTGCTTGGACAACTGGATACCGATATCCAAAAGAATGAAAGAGGAGCACCATCTCACACCTTATACTAAAATTAACTCATGATGGATCAATGGTTTAAATATAAGAGCCAAAACCATAAAGACCTTGGAAGATATTGTAGGGAAACACCTACTGGATATTGTTGTAGGAAATGGTTTCATGGACTTCACACCCAAAACACGAGCGGCAAAAGAAAAAATATATAAATAGGATCTCCTCAAAATTAAAAACCTCTGCATTTCAAAAGACGTTATCAAGAAAATAAAAAGGCCGCTTACCCAATGGAAGAAAATATTTGGTAAGCATATATCTGAGAGGAGCCTAATACCCTGCATATATTTAAAAATCCTACACCTTGAAAATAAAGACAAACAACCCATTTAAAAATGGGCAACTGACCTGAAAAGACACTTCTCCAAGGAAGAAATACAAATGGCTAAAAAGCACATGAAAAGGTGCTCGACATCGCTAGCTATTGGGGAAATGTAAATGAAAACTACAATGAGATACCATCTTACACCCATTAGAATGGCAGCTATTAAAAAAAACAGCAGACTGTAAGTGTTGGAAAGTATGTGTAGGTATGGGAACATTCATCCACTGCTGGTGGGATTGTAAAATAGTCCAGCCACTATGGAAGACAATTTGTCAATTCCTCAAAAAACTGACTATAGAATTTTCATATGATCCAGCGATTCCACTGTGGATCTATACTCTGAAGAATTGAAAGCAAAGAGATGAACAGATATATGCACACCAATGTTCAAAGCAGCATTGTTCACTATTGCCAAAAGTTGGAATCAACAAAGGTACCCATCAACAGATGAATGGATAAACAAAATGTTGTACATACATACAATGGAATATTACTCAGCTCTAAGAAGGAATAAAGTGCTAACACACGGAATAACATGGATGAATCTTGAAGACCTTATGTTGAGTGACGCTAGCCAGGTATTGAAGGTGAGCAGTATGTGATCTCACTGATATGACTTAAGGGTATTGAGCAGTCTCTGAGAGCTATTGTCTGGAAAATAGGTTTACAAGAAGTAGAAAGATAAGAGAAGTTTGTGAGGCATCACCCATACAGATATAATCTATGGAGAAGTGATAGAGTGTAGTTGTGTATTGAAGGGATAGGACAGTAGGGTAGTGATATTATTGGGTTGGGTGGTGTAGGGTGGACAGGTGGGTAGATTGGGAAGGGAGCGTCAGAAGGTCCAGGATTCTGGGGGGTAGGGTTGGGAGAAGGACCAGGTGAATACTGGGGATTTGTAGGTTAGAGGTTGAAATTACAGATTTGGGAATGCTCTTATGGCAAAATGACAAAGAAACATCACTGATTTAGTGCCCTGGTTGTGGGGGCATTCAGAAGAGGGCACACCTTGAGCAAGTTTCAAGGGAGTGTTGAGTGTTCATTCTGTCATAATGTGTTATATGAGTGGGTGGAGACAGACATAATGTGCAGGAAGGAGGTGGACTCCCATCTTTGGGAAGACTGATTTGCTCAGAAATAGATAGGCAGGAGTCTCTCAAGAGCAAGGGTGGCTCCTAATAGGGCAGGACAAACCAGTGTGTCAAGAAATCTTATTCCATGTAACTATGAATCTTGTCATCCAACGAGACGAGCCAGTGGGTCATTGTGGACCACAGGGTGATGGGTTGAGAGGAATAGAATAGATCAGACAGGGGGTATTTAGTGGTCAGTAGAATTGTTCTTCATTACCATACAGTGATGGACACAGGATATTAATTGTATTCAGCTATTGTAATGGCTTCTTCTTTGAAGTAGCTTTGGATCACAGAAGGTTTACTACTGGGAGGGGGAGGATCGTTGTTGTGGGATGTCAGGGATCAGGGGAGCATGGGAGAAAGTTCTCCTGAGAATAATTATAAGGTATAAAAAATGTTCAAATGTTCATGGGACATTGTCACAGTGGGTGAAGAATTACACAATAAAGGAAATAATACAGATTTCTGATCCTGTAGAGCTCTGCCACATTCTCTAAGGGAGCAGCAACAGTCTCCCAAATGCAAAGGCAGTGACTGGCAAAGGAGGAGGATCCACTGAGGGGCTCTTGATAGTGATGACTAGCCTTATGAGTGTTTGCTCTTGATATTGCAACTTATCCTATTATGGTGGGCCTAGGGGTTGCCTCCTGAGAGCCTCCTTGTTGCTTAAATGTGGCCTCTCTCTAAGCCAAACTCAGCATATGAATGCATTACCTTCCTCCCACCATGGGACATGACTCCTGGGGATGAGCCTCCCTGGCACTCAGGGATTGTTTCCAAGTGCCAACTGGCAACGTGACTAGAAAAAGACCTTGAGTAAAAGTAGGAAAGGTAAAGGCAAATGAGTTTGTATGGCTAATATACTTCAAAATGAGTCGGGAGATCATCCCAGAGGTAACACTTATGCACATCTTAGTAGGATCTCATAGAATTCCAAAGTGGATATTACCCCAAATAGTGGGAGTCCTGAGGGCTCTAGAGAAACCCAGGTCCTATATCAGGGCAGATAGTTCTGGAATTTGGTGCCTTGCCAATGGGTCTTGCTTTGCCATTTGTGTTCCTGAGAGTCACTGCATTGGACTCAACTATGTCTTCCTTGCACATGGCTCATCAGTCCCCTCTATTCAAACCTATAGTTGGTGCTGGAGTTTGTAGGTGTATGCCCAGAGACTTGAGTCTTTGGGCTGTCCATGTGCCAGTTGTGCCCAGAACCTCAGTGGTGCAGCAACTCCTACTCTACATCTCTTTGGACTCACCAAGGACAACTGGCAGGGAGACGATGATGGACAACGGCCATCCCAGGGATGGGAGAGACTATGCACCTGCAGGCAAGATAATGCCATCCATCCTCCCCATGGGGTATAAACCCCCTCTCAATTGGTGGTAGAGCGGACATCACCATCCCAGTTTCCTCAGGATGGGGGGAAAAACTATGGACTAGAGTTGACTTACTTGTATTCTGCTATAGATATATTGTGATTCAAGCAATGAAAGAAATTACAACACTGATGTTTGACCAGTGGACTCTGGAGGCTCATGGGACAGGGAGAGGGAAAAGCAGTTGTAATACCAGGGCTTTCTTGGGAATTGGGAATTGTTCTGGGTGACATTGCAATGACAGATATAGGCCATTTTATATCATCATACAACATGCAGAACTGAGTGGGAGAGAGTGTGGTCTACAATGTGAACTATGGTCCATGCTTAATGGCAAAGCCCCAGGATGTGTTTCTCAATTGCAATTAATGTGCCAAACTTTAAAGGATGTTTATGTGGGAGGTGTGGGAGGTGGGGCATATGGGAATCCCTATATTTTCTGTGTATCATTTATGTAATCTAAGTATCTTTTTAAAAAAATAAAATAAAACAAAATATGTATGCACTCAAAAAAAATAAAGAATTACATTGGGAAATGAAGACATGGATCTGTCAAAATAACAGTAATGGTAAGAAGATTTCCAGTCAGGGGTCCCAGATTGATCACTAAGAACATTACACCTTGTAAGACTTGTAGTCCCTAGGATCTTGAGTTATCCATGAGGAGGAATTCCATGAAGAGGCTGCAGTTGCTCATGTCAGCTAAAATGCTGCTGTCTCCCTAGAGTCAAAGGATATAGTCATAATATGATGTTGCTAATGAAAATGGAGAGCATCGAAACTTTCATCATACAGAGTAAATGTTATATTGCCATAAATTGGTATGATGCATATAGATATCTATATCTCATAAAATCATTATATGATTTTCAATGCTTAATTAATACATAGCACAATGAAAGAATTAGGATATGGAGAAACATACAAATGTTAATAATATTTAAGACTGTCACAATATCTTGGTCAAATTAGAATTTTGTGCAACTACATGTAAAAATTAAAGTGCAAGCACAAGAAGGATAGAGCATAAAGGCAAAAAACAACATACCTGAGGATGAAAATATGAGTCTTCCATTCCCAAACATTACCTTCATTTCTATTCATTGAGCATATCTTAAAGGATTACTTTTTATAATGGTGAGTTTTTATTCTAAACCATATGAGGAAATGTATATCAGCCTTATCTGTTCTGATCGGGGATCTCTTTCTGAAAGTCACTGGAATACTTACACCTCTGATGATTCTCAGGGTATCAATCCACTAATTGCATCCTCCATAAAAGCTGTGTTCTTTCAATAATTTTTTCAACAGATATTTTGGCCAATCTGTTGAGGTAAATTAGATTGTTGACAGCCTCTCTAATTTTGAGGTTTAAAGTCATGGAGATAAAGTCAAGAAAAAAATCCTAAAATCCTACATTCCTGTCTCAAGATCTCAAAGGAAATGAGCACAATGAGGAAAGAAGGTAAATATTCAACTTGGAAAACAGTGATGAGTTTGTTAGGGATCAGTGTAAGCAAAATGTTAAAAGCCTGGAAGGAGAAATCATTGCACAGAGAAAAAAAAACAACAGACCATCTGAGAGAGGATTTTATTGTTGACTTGCTTAAAGATAAGCATATAAATTAATAAAAAAGAATATCCACACCTGTTATGCCTTCATTATTAGTAGTAATTAATTATGAATGTGTGTGTACATAAATTACCATTGTTACAATCATCACAAATTATTGCATGGTTTACACTTATCATAATAAGTAATTTCACATTTTCATTTATATATTATAATGATATAATATATAGAGTCCCTACAATATCATCAACCCAGGGTTATTATAAAATAACCCCAAGTATTTGAAAGAGAAGTTTCAGATGTTAACATTTAATTTGATTGGCAGGAGGGATCATACTATTGTCAATTCTAATCCTAAGAAATCAGTTAAGAACTTAGGTGATCACATGCTTGATGGCCATGCACAAGTTCAAGGATGTTCCAATGAATGGGAAGCAACCATTGGCCCCTTAAGGCATCCAAATCCAACACCAACATGGAGCCAATAAACCCATTTGCTCATGCTCCAAAGTAGCTCATGCTTCATTAGGGTAGATTGCTATATAGTTATCTATCCAGAAACCTGGACATCTCATAAAATTTCAGAATTATTTACTCATTGTAACATGTTATAATTATCTAAGCTATATAAGCATCTAATCAAGCCCAACACCACTTATTACCCAAAGAATAGCTATGTAACATGGTGATATGTAATTGATCTAGGTACTAGGAATTCCAAATTTTGTGAGAGCAGAAATCTCTAAAATATTCTGTTCTCCTCAGAATTCCAATAACTTAGCACCCTTCCATTTTGTTTCATTTCTCTATGTGCCTGATGTACCATGATAAAATACCGTTTCTTTTTCAGGGAATGAGGTAATTTATATCTTCAAATTACTCATTAAAATGATAGGGAAACCTCAGAAAAATCATGGATATAACCTGCTGTAACCACTCTTGAATGTCGTTCATGAAGACCTTCAACTTTTAGGATGAAATTCTACTCTAGTAATTCCCACATCGCCTAGCCATGTTGACATAGAGTCTAACTACAGGTTATTTGATGTAACAAATTCAAAGGATATACCATAAATAAGGGTTTTGGAAGAACTGAAAGGAAACCCTCGACTCCAGTTGTGGTAAAATGCTTTAAACAGGAAAAAAAGTCTTATATTCTCTTCTTCTGGAAATTATAAAAATTTTAGCACATGATAAAATTGTTTGTAATTTAGGGTCCTATTAGAAATGTCCCTTAGGGAATATTTGATCTTAGGCATTGACACAGAAACCACCATAGCAATTTCCCCCATTTTTGTTTAATATATTTACAGCTTCCATATCAGACTACATGGGAACATAAAGTAATTTTGTATTCCACAGCTTTCTTCATGTATATTTAGCTTGAGTCTGAGTATATCATGATAAACAGAAAAAATCACAAACCACAAATTTATGACACTAGTTTTAAACAGAGAGCGTCAAAAAGTCTCACAAATACAATACTGATAGACAAGGATAATTATTTTGCAAACCAAGTTTACAGTAGGTTCACAATCATCCTGTTCTTTCACACCAGGAAATGAGCAACCCTACAAGTATATCAATCAAAAACAGAATGGCTTTCCTCTGAGGAAGGCATCCTCCAGCTTTTCCAATTGATTTTGGGTTAGCAAGGAGACAAAATGTTGCATGGTCATCCACACATATTTCCAGTATACACTAGAGCAAATCTCCCCTGTTAAGTCCTTCTTTTTTTCCTCCAACTTTCTTATGAAGAGTAAAAAGATTTTTGTTAGGACTCAGGATCATCCAATTCCTTTTCTCTTACACATGGTAAGAAAATTCAGTATATCTGGACTTTGATGTGAGAAGACTTCCCTAAAGCCACCTCATAATTTTTCAGGTTCTCAAACATAATCTCTCAAACATACAATTTTCTTGTTCTTCTACCTTTAATTAAATGTGTAGACAATATATGCTCTTCTGTTCTCTTATAGAACCTCTTTTCAATTGGAATCTTTTTATTTCCTCTAAAACCTTGGCTATGAAATGGCATAGAACTTCTAAAAATAAATAACAATTTTACCAGACCCAGGTCCACTAGCTAGATCATGATCCCATCAGGAAAGCAAATTATCTCACCAGGTAGAATTACAACTACTCAGAGTTTCCATCACTCTATTACTAAAAGAAAATATAGAGATTTTCTGGGACTTAAAGGATATTGCTGTCAATGGGTTACTAAATTCTCTGATGTGGCTGCCCCCTCAATGACATGATTAAAAATGTCATCTTTGAACTCTTCTTGAATATACCAGCAGTATTTACCTCAACAAACTCATGGCTACTGTGACTGTTTGAAGTTCTTTTATGAAACCCAAAAAGAATCTCAAAAAGATTAAAGTTTTGAACCAATCCATTCCTATGTGTGTGGGACATTTTTATTGGACTATGTCACTGAAGGGTGAGCCAGCTTGGGTCTCCACCCTCTTCCTGGGTCTGATATAAATCGAGACATGCACACAGAGAGACACACACACAGACAAAAAGAAAGCTACCATTTTAATTCAGCCATGTGAGAGAAAGGACTCCAGGATTGCCCACAGCTGAGCTCAAAGAGAGAAGCCTTTAGAGGCTCAAGGAGCCAAGGCCAAGGGAGAGATGACTAATTCGCCACAGCTGAGTTTAAGGAGAAAGTAGCTAGAGACAGGCAGACTATCTTGCCTGATTGCCACATGGCAGTAACCTTGGATAAATAGTAGTTGACTTTGGTGCAAAAACATCTCTGATAGTGCTTTGATTTGGGCATTTTGTGGCCTCAGAACTGTATTTTTACCTTAAAAAATCCCCATTATGAAATCTAAGCCATTTCTAGTATTTGCATTGGAAGCCCTTTGGAAAACTGAAACAGCTATTATACAGAATCCTTATAATCTTAGAAGATATTTGAAGGACAGTTTCATAACATAGAAATAAAGTAAAAATGTTGAAAATGTGTAGGAAGAAATTGTTTTCCTCATCCTGTGGTAAAACTGATCTTGTTGACTATTTTTTTATCATAGGATATATATATCAGGAAAAAAATAAATTCCACATCTGACATAACTTACCTCATTCTACCACATAAGTTAAAAACACACACTCAGAAATATCAATGCAGAACATAAGAACCCATAAATTTCAATATCCATTTTTAGGAAAAGTAAAAAGGATGAAGGTACAGAACAGTACTAGATTTTTGTCAACCCACAGACGTTAGGAACCAATGAATCTACATTTTCAATTATCTGGAAGGGAATAGCATGGATAATAAATCTACATAAAATTTAAATTGAAATGCATATCACAATCTGACAAAAATGTCATATTAATGAATATGAAGGTCTAGAAATGTAACCCTTCTCCTTTGTAAGAGTGAAACCTGAATATAAAATTGTCAATGATGTCTTTTCCTAGGGAACATCTGTGAAGATGACAGTTAGATTCAAATCACTTTAAAAAGGTACAAGTGGAGTATTCAATTTTCCAAAATTTGAAAATATGACGATATATTTTAGGTATTAGAGGAATGTGATTAAATATTATCCTTTTACTAGTATTATTCCAATGAAGAATGCATGGTCCCAGTATGCATAAGAGAATTAATTAGCTCACCATCTGATGAACCACAAGCTGCCTGAGTGCACAGAAACAGGGTGATGGTGAGCCCATTGTACAGAGGGTGGCAAATGGCAACTTGAGAATCATAGTACATCTTGACAAAGTCTGACCATCTAGACAAAATAAACAGGAAATATGTCTGGCAAATGCTAAAAGAGAAATTAATTTACTGTTTGCCAGAGAAATCACAGACAATTTTGAAACAGTAACTGAAATTCATCAAACCTCTATGAGGCATAAATTACATATAAAGAAGTACATTGGAGAGTATAGCTGTAGGTTGGTTACATTGACAATAACAGTTAGAAGATTTCCAGTCACTTATGTCAGATAACTCATTAAAACGAGCAAGACCAGGAGCTCCCAAGGACTTAAGTTATGGAGAAATGGTGATGTTTTCCATATCTGCTGATATGCTGCAGCTCCTTGCAGTCAAGTATAGAAAGATAAGATGGTGTTGTCAATCAAAATAATGAAATCAGCAGTAGCACAAATAAAAATAAATTACCACTTTTAAAGAAATATGGTGAGTCCACTGCAAGTTTATAAAACAAATTTTAATGATTTTCAGATGGATGAACAGCAAATTTCAGATGACACAACCTGTTAAAATAGAATTCTACATAACAAAACTCATAGAATGAATACAAATTTCTCTTTAAAATATTAACATGTAACATTCTAAATGTAACATTCTAAAATATTATACTTATTATTATATTATAATCACAAGAGTAATATATACATCAATATATACAATAATACATCAAAATATATGTAATATATACAATAGTACATCAAAATGTAACATTCTAAAATATTAAAATATTATCCTTATTATTATATTATAAGCAAAAGAGTAATATATAAATTTTAAAATATATTTATTGGAAAAAATACCTATTCTGATTTTTCAGTAAAAAAATATTGCAATATTTTAAATGTTGTAAAATTTGTATTGATTTAATAGGCACAACAAAACAGGTAAATTAGTGACTATTTCATTTCAAATATATTCCTCAATCTCATCCATATATTAATTATAATATTAATTTTCTTTATATATAGTTTCCTCATTTCATATAACAATGGAAACTATTCTGTGATACTTTTCTTCCTGTTTTCTTAATTTTTTAATTGTTTTTTTGTATCACTATTTTAAAAAATGTTCACATGAATTAGAACAATAAAGTCTAATTTCATACTCTTATTATAAATGTATAAATCCACCTAGATTTATGCTAGGAAATATATTTTTATTGCATCTATCTATGTATCTCTATCATCATTTGATCT
>JAQZBX010098500.1:0-11572 GCA_029593785.1 Cabassous unicinctus
CAATGAGGAGGAGGATGGCAGGATAGAGAGGAAGATAGTGGTGTAAGACAATGCCAGGATTTTGTAGAAGTGTTGCATGAAGTGTTTGAAGATGGATAGAGGAGATAGATTCAGTAGCTTTGTGAGATTAAAGGGGGAAATAGGGAATGTGAGGAACAAACATTGAGATGATTTATTGGAGACAATTTAAAACTTTCTTGGACTAGGAGGGAAGAAACAGTGAAGACTCTGAGGCAAGTGGGCCAGCCAAGAGTTACAGGATCTCACTGTTTGGAGAAGTAAGCAATGATTCAGTTATCAGGGCAGTATGGCTGCATTAAGATTCCTAGAGCATACCCATATTTGGTGTCTACGTAGAGAAAGAAAGGTTTAGAAGGATTAGGGAGAGCTAGAGCAGGTGCAGTTAGTACGGCTTCCTTAAGCCAACTGAAGGGAAATTTGAGTGATAGGGGATGATCGAGTGGCTCATGTAAGTTGCCAGAAGCAGCTTGGTAGAGAGGTTTAGATATAGGTCTAAAGTTTGGAATCCAGAGATGGGAAAAGATGAAAAGCCCTAGAAAATAAAAGAGGTCTGTTTTGGTCTGTGGAAAGGGATATCTCTGATGATTTGGATTCGGTCTGCAGTTAGATGTTTATGTGAGGGAGAGAGATGGAGCCCCAGATAGATTGCTTCAGATTTGAAAAATTGTCCTTTGCTGGGAGAAACATGATACCCCTTATCACCAAGAAAGTTAAGCACAGTGATAGTGTGGTTATGGAGGTATGTAAGGAGGGGCTACCCATGAGGAGGTCATTGACATATTGGAGAAGAGTACTGAAAGGGAGTTGAAGGTCAGAGAGATATCAATGTACAGCCTGTCCAAAAATATGGGCACTATCTCTAAAGCCCTGGGGAAGAACTGTCCATGTAAATTGTTGGGAATTTAGGCGGTCTTCAGGGTCTGTCCACATAAAGGCAAAATTGTCTTGGGAAGTCTCATCTAGGGGAATAGTGAAAAGGGAACATTTGAGGTCAATTAAAATATAATGTGTAGCTTGAGAGGGTATGTGAGACAGATGACTGAGGAAGTAGATAAAGGTCCTGAATGTTCTAGGACTGAATATGTTGCCCCCATGTCAATTAAGAGGGAGATAGTCTTTTACAGCCCCCACTGTAACCCTTTTGTGATCCAAACCCTCCCTGAACATGAAGCCCATATAATAATGAAATACAATTGATATTAAAAAGATATAATAATGATAAGGTTAAATGCAAGAGATAAGTACAAGGAAGCTCAGAAGAAGAAGGAAAAAAAAAGGAAGCTAAACTACAAACAAAATATAATTAGTGGGTTGGGACATTCAAAAAAATGGGGGAAAAATTTTTTTTATTCTTTTTTCATGTGGCTTCAGGGAGTATGTGGTTGCTGAAGCTTCTGTTCAAAGACTCTCCTCCTTACCCTGTGAAGCAAGGTGGGTTATATTGTATTATTACATGCTGACTGCATTATATGTATTCACCTAAACATACCTATGTATTAATTAGATCAGAAAATATGCTTTAAATAAACACATTACTAATATTTGTTTAAAAAAAAAAAGAGGGAGATATTGGCTTACCTCCAACCTTGATGATAAGCCTCAGTTCAGATTTACTGATGAAGATGTGGGGCCATTCTGAACCTGGGACCTGTCAGTCATCTTTCTTCAGTCCAAGAAGGCCTGGAAAGGAAGATTTTAGCTCTGGATCTGTAGGGTGTGCTGGGGGAACTTTCCTGGAAACAGGGATTTCAGGACCATCTGACTTCCAATGACCTTTGTGACTACACACCCAGCAAGGCCCTGGTGGGGGCCTTGGATTGGAGCAGGAACATGCCCAATGCCCTTCCTTTCCACATTTGAAACTGGGTTTGGGTGGTGGCTGAAGGGAAGAAAAGGGAAAGGGATTTTGTCACTCGACCTTGAGGACAGCAGCAAGGAGGGAGGCTTTAACTTAATCTCACTTATACTTTTCCAAGTTGACTTCCTCTTCCCTATTGTTAAAAACCTTGAAGGACACTTTAATCAGGTCTTTCTGAGGGGTTGAGGGCTGTGCTCTAACTTCTGAAATTTCGTTCTAATTTTGGGATAAGATTGACTAATGAAGTGAGTGTGTAAGTACAGTTGACCAGAATCTGAGTCAGGATCTAAATTACTGTATTTAAGAAGAGACTCAGTTAATCTTTCATGAAAGCAGCTGGATTTCATCAGGTTTTTGTGAGATCTCTTTAACTTTGTCATAATAAACTACCTTAAGGGCCACTTTTTTCATGCCTTCTGTTATTAAGTTTAATAAATGGGCCATATGAGCAAGGCCAGACGAGACTGGTTGATAATTTGAGGGAGAGTTAGTGGTTGAAACTGCAGTGGGGCCTGCCAGGTGCCTATTGGGATTTTGGGTGTGAATGGAATCTGCAAAAGTGGTAGCTGCCGTCCAAGCAGTTTTTTTTCCTCTGGAGCTGTGAAGGAGGTAATAACATAAGTGTCCTGATAGGTGAGATCATATGAGTGAATGAGGTGTTAAAATTCTTTAATGTAAGTAGCAGGGTTTTCAGAGAAAGATCCTAACTGGTCCTCTATGTGGCTTAAATCTGACAGTGAGAAAGGATTGTGTACTCTGATGAGTCCTTCAACTCCTGCTACTTTCCAGAGAGGAAAGAGAAGAGCTGGCATCTGTATGGAGGTAGGAGCCTGTGTGCTGGTGGAGGTGGAGGGCTGTGGTGCAGAAGGGTGGAGAGGTAGTCCCAATGAGTGAGTATGAGGAGAGGAGATGGGAGGGGTAGAAGGCAATGGAGATGAAGGTGTGGAGGAAGAAGGGGGAAGGGTGAGTTTGGAGATAACAGTGGAGGATTATATGGAGGAGGTACAGGGAGCATGATATGAAGGATGAAAGTCAGTGTCCAGAATTTTTGGTTTAGGGGGTGGGGGTGATGTGGAGGAAGGTTTCTGAGGAGGTTTCTGGTGTAGAAAAGAATTTGGTAGGAAGAGCAGGATTAGTAGAGGGAGGGGCAATTGAGAAGGTAAAAGAAGGTCTGAATGAAAGGATACCTGGCCATCTGCCATTGTGCTGGATAAAGTTCTCTAAGTCTCAGAGAACTTGGAAATCAAAAGTGCCATTCTTTGGCCATTGACTTTCATTGTCCAATTTGTATTGTGGCCACATAGAGGTCAAATAGAAAAAGAGATTTTTAGGTCTGATGTCTCCTTCCATGTACAGAGTTTTAAGATTATGAAGGAGACAGCCCAGAGGCATGGTTTTTAAGGGGTCCAAAATTGAATTCCCCATTTTAGGTGGCTTGGGTGAGATTAAGGATCTCTAAGATAGGGGAGATTCTGAGGATTTTTTTGGTGGGTTGTCCTGGACAATGGAGAAAGGAGAAAAAGAGAGCAGCAAATTCTGGTGGAGAAACCCTGAACTCACCCAGCTGAGATTCGATGTCCAGTGTTGGATGGGTGTTTGACTGCAGCAGGGAGATATTCCTCATGAATCAGTCTCAATGTGACCCCAGTCCCAGGTTTTGGCACAACTCTTACTGGGACACAGAGACTGATAATTGCAAGCACGAAGATTTATTGAGAAGCTCTCCTAGTGGAGTGTGTCTGAAGAATAAACTTCAGCCCATCCCCAGAAGGGGGAATATGATTTTATACAGTACTTCTATAGGTGGGGAAATGATGGCTGGTGTGAGGGGGTTGGGGTTCAAGTGAGGTTCAGGGCCCAATAAGAAGCTCTAGAAGTGAAAATTTTCCCTTGTATGGCTAGGGGATAGTGAGCTAGGGAGTTATGTGTCCTTGGAGGGCTGGAGGGGCTGGTGGTGTCTTGGTCTGGAGGAGGGAAGCTCTCTATCTCACTTTACTCATATCTCCACATGGTTTCTTTGTTCAACCCTTGGGGTAGTGCCATGTTTTTATGCATGTAGGCTATGGGTGGTGGGGCAGGGAGTCTTGTCTTTCCTCAGTGTATATCAGGGGAAACTGAGTTATTGCTTGTTAATTATTGCAAATCTAGTGAGGGGAAGCCTCAAACAATTAAATTTAACTTTAATCTTCACAGAAAAATTGCGGAATCCAAAGGTTATGAATATATGAGTATTTATAGATTTTGTAACAATGAGTTGACATTAGTTTGCTTTTAAACTCTGGTTTGTCTGATATTAGTAGAGCTAACCTCTGTTCTTTTTTTGGTTACTGTTTGCATGGAATATCTTTCTCCAAAATTTCACTGTCAACCAATTTGTATCCCTGGTTCTAAACTGAGTCTCCTGTAGACAGCATATCCAATCTGTCAGCCTATATCCTTTGATTGGGAAGTTTAATCCATTCAGATTCAATGATATTACCATAAATGTATTATTTACATTCACCGTTTTATTCTTTGGCTTTCATATGGTCATATCTTATTTTTGTCTGTCATTTTGCCCTTTTGGTTATCCTTTCTGATAGTCTTCCCTTGTACACTCTCCTCCATGTCTCCCTATCCCATCTTTTCCTTTTGTGCTGTAGGGTTCCCTTTAGTGCTTCCTACAGACCTGGGATCTTTTTTTTTTATGAACTCCCTTAGTTTCTGTTTATTTGTGAATATTTTAAGCTCACCTTCATATTTGAAGGACAATTTTGCTGGATAAAGAATTCTCAGCTGGCAAATTTTCTTTTTTAGTATCCTAATTATATCATACCACCATGTTCTCACATCCATGTTTTCTGATGAGAATTCGACACAAAGTCTTACTGGGAATAACTCATATGTGTTGGTTTGCTTCTCCTTTGTTGCTTTCAGAATTTTCTCTTTACCTTTGGCATTTAACATTCTGAGTAGTATGTGTCTTAGAGTATGCCTATTTTGGATTTATTCTGATTGGAGCTGGCTGTGCTTCTTGGACATGTAAATTCATTTCTTCCATGAGAGTTGGGAAATTTTCAACCATTGTTTCCACAAATACAATTTCTGCCCCTTTTCTCTTCTCTTCTCCTTCTGGGACTCCCATGACCTGTATGTTGTTGTGCTTCATGGTGCCAGTCAATTTTTTCCCATTCTTTTTCCTCTTTTCATTTTCTTTTGTTCTGTCTTATACATCACTTATTCTTTCTTCTATGATTTTGAGTCTGCTGTTTTATGCCTCTATTGTGATTTTGATCTTACTAATTGTCTTTCATTCTCTTGTTTTTTTATTTTTCTATTTAATCTTTTTAATTCTTCTTTGTGCTCACCCATTGTCTTCTTGCTGTCCTTTATCTCTTTAGCTGTATTGATTTAGATTTATATGAGCATCATTGATTAGTTATCTCAAATCATATGTCTCATCTGGGCCTTTGATATCTTTCTTTTCTTGAGTGACAGCTTTCTTTTCCTTAGTATGGCTTGGAATGTTTTACTTTTGTCTAAGCATCTGATTATGATTGTGAGTTATTCTGATGTTTAATTTATCTCTCTTGCATAGGGATTTACTGGTGGGAGGGTGTGTATTACTGTTCTTTGAATCTCAGTTCAACTTGTTCTAGCTCTTTATGATTATATCAGTTTAGTTGCACAAATCTAGGTCATGCACCCAGTAATGGGTTGACTACCAGCTTCCAAGGCTTAGGAGGAAGGCTATAAAGGCCAAAAATAAAAGTCTCTTTTTCTAATTTACTTTTATTTTCCTTGCATGCACTTCCTTCATCTGTCAGCAGATGGCATTCTTTGTAAAGCCTCTTAGCTTAAACCCTAGTCAGAATGTGTTCACTGTAACCCCAACAACAAAAATGTGACAGAGATTTCTGTCTCAGGGCTATTCAGAGCCTCACAAATCAAACTTTTTCAGAAGCTGTTCTCCTCCCTTTTCTGACAGACCTTTTCCTGGATAGGAAATAATTCCACTCCCTTCTGCATCCTCAGCAACCAGCCTCAGTCAGTAGGGAGGATTTTTGAGGGGGTTGCATCTTTTTAGTCCCATGCCAGCTGCCAGGTCAAACAATGATGTGGCCCCACCTATCCTGGAAGAGTTTGTGGGTCACAGCAGACTAAATTTGTTGGCCAGAAACTGAATCAACATTAGGCTGCACTCATCTTTTCCCTTTTCTTGGGAAAGTGGATCCCTGCAGTGCCCCCTGTCTGTAGCCACTAACCAGAGACCAGAGGACTCAAAGCTTTCTGTCTGAGGGTGGGGGGATGAGCACTGGCAAATGGAGCTGCAGCTGCAGCTTTTATTCAAAGACTTTCCCCATAAATACTCTTTTTCTTTTTTTTCTTTGTCCCTCTCTTTTCAGAGTGGTTTCCATCATTCCCCTGGTGTTCTAAGACCTAGAACATTTTTTCAGCAGTTTTTGCCTGACCTCAAGTTATGTTTTCTGGGAGAGAAGTGAGTCTTCTGTCTCTCTAATCCTCCACCTTCTCAGAAGTCTCTCTGCTTCTTTTTAATAATTTTTCTTTGTGTTAGATGAGCCCCTCTCCTCATGAAACAATTTCTTTGCCTAGATGCTTACTTTTCCAGTTAAAAATGAAATATCAGACACTTTAGAGGTGGTCTTTACAATATGGTTACCACTACTTACTATATTTTGGTGATTTCAATTTCAATTATATTTAAACTAAAAATTCATTTCTCAGTTGCACTAACCACATTTCAAGGGAATATATAAAATATCTTCCTAATATATATATAATAATTATAAAATGAAGAGCAATTCAGAAGCCAACTCCTAAGAAATAGAACAATATCAGTAACTTTGCTGCATTCTTCATGCACCACACACATAACCTCTCCCCTCACATCCAGACCCTTACTTTTGTGATTATCAATCATTTGATTTTTAAAAGGAGGTACAGGGGATTGAACCAAGGACCTCATACATGGAAAACATGTGTTCAATCACTGAATTATATGCACTCCCCAATGAGAGTTGGTTTTGATATTTGTTTGTTTTGTTTGTTTTTAGGAGGTACCTGGGATCAAACCTGGACCTTGTACATGGGAAGCAGGTGCTCAACCACTTCAGCTACATCTACTCCTCAATCATTTGCTTTTTATTAAAAGTTCATGACATTTTAAAATCCCCAAACAATATGCAGATTTTTTGGTGTTTTCTACTTTTTGTATTTGTGTCATGTCAGCTTATATTTGTTTACTAAAGGTTTTTCATATGCCAAGAACAGAGTTAAGTTTTGAGGTGGAACTGTCACATTTATTTTAACTAATTTCTCCCCATAAAAAGCTCTATAAGGTGTTTAATGTTTGACTATATAAGCAAGAGTTTTTCAGAGGCTATATACCAGTAGCAGGACTGGAATGCAAGTCCACCTATCTTAAAATTATGATTTTAAATATGGTTGAATATATAAGCAAGAGTTTTTCAGAGGCTATATACTAGTAGTAGGACTGGATTGCAAGTCCACCTATATCAAAATTATGATCTTAAATATCTTACTTTCCAACACCTTTTATAATGTCTGAAATTCTACTTTGAATTATTCATTCTTTTAAATTCATATAGCTTGTTAAATGGAATTCCTGTGATTCTCACATTCCTCTGTAGTGTGTTATATAGTAGTAAAGAGTTAATTTAAATAACAAGGACATCCCTCCTAAAATATATTATTACTTAAATCTTAGGCTGGTGTTATTGTGGATAACAGGGAACACATATGTTAAAAGATGTGCCAGTGTTGCCTCAGTTTCCCTAGACCTAATTTGACTGATCTCACAAGATCCTCAAGGACAAGCCCAGATAAGGAACACCAGAGTGAGGTACACAATGAAGGCTTCACACATTCAAAGATTCCTGTCATCTCTAAATTCCCATTCCTCAAGAAGAAGAGAAACCCATGGATCATCACACAGCTTAGGAGAGGCTTTATGAAAGGTAGAGAATAGTTAAAGAATACAAGAAAATGGCAACATTTGCTGGATCTCAGAAAAATAACCTAAAAACATTCCCTGGTGGGAAGGCATGCACAGGATCCCATTTGGAGCTGTTAAGGTGGGGTGACTCTGCGGCTTCCAGAGTACACTGGTGACTAGAGAGAGCAGAGGGGATAGAGGACATCCAAGCATCACTTAAACCATCACAGCCCTGAATCTTTGGGTGCATTTCTTGTCCCAGACTGTCAGGCCTAGATGTTCCCCAGAAAATGGAGTTAATTACTTTATTGATACAAGAAGAAACTGAGGCTCAGAGAGGAAGCGATGTATCAATGTTCACAGAGTGAGTCAGAAGTTTTATCTGGTTCCTCTTCTAAGACTGTTCAGATCCTAATCCAGAGTTAAAGGTGAAATAGGAAATCTAGCTTTCCCACAGGACTTTGGGCTATAATCTCTACATTGTAAAGGGCATAAGAGGAAACAATGGAGAAAGGGTAATAAAGTCTAAAAACCCTGAATCCTTTTAGGCCATGGCCAAGAGTAGGACCTAGGAAGACCACAAATCACTGATGTCAGAGATGTGTGAACCTGCAGGGACTAGTTGTGGGATGGCCATGTGGAAGTTTCCTCCTCTACTCCTTGGACTCTTAATAAATGTATTTATCTCCAACCACTGTAAGAATCTTATTAAATGACATCTGCAAGTGTATTCATAGCCTATTTATTCATAATAGCCCCAAACTGAACCAGTCCAGATTTCATATTATTTATGAATTCCAAAAAGAGATATTAATTATGTTTGTAAACTGGTCTATTCCTCTGGGCATGATACCCTTTTTATTAAATTTAAAAGCTATTAAATTTATTTGATTAAATTAAGATTAGAGTTTTGCTTCAATCATATCAGTAGGACATGGCCCAGGGTTGACTCCCTACCCCCTTGGTGGGCTATATAAATGGACACTCACTCAAGGAGAACACAGTAGAAGACTTGACAGAGGAGAGTAGTTAGTTTTGTGCAGGAGACCTGGGGAGACCTGAGCCATTCACCTGATAGTTTGCAGTTGCAGAGACCAGAGCCATGAGCAGTTGACAAGGTCTGGAAAGAAATGAGCCCTCCAGAGTACATCTGAGATCAAAAGAAGATGGGACCATGGAGCTGTAAGATGAAAGAGAAAGGCTGAACCCTCACAGATATCACTTGCCATCTTGCATAAACATGTGGCAAATGACTTTGTGTGAGAAAACAACCTTGAGTTGGACCCTTTAGGGACTGATAACTGTAAGCTTTTACCCCAAATAAATACCCATTATAAAAGCGAACAGATTTCTGGTACTTTGAATCAGCACTCCTTTGGCTGACTAATACAGGGTGGAAATTCGTGCAATTGAAAATTGTGATGTAGTAAAAAGAATTAACCACTGCTATATAGAATATTCTTATAATGAAGAATGAAAGAATACTTACCCAACAGAGTTCCTAAAGTATGATTTGATGAATATGAACTACCTAGAACAGGAAACACTTATTTATGGTGGAACACAAAAACAGAACACTGGTTGTTCTTGTAGGAACAGAGTTTAGATTTACTAGCTGAGGGTGGACAAAGAGTAATTTATTAAGTAAAGATTAATATTCTGTAACTTGATAGAGGTTCAGTTAAATAGGTATATATGTTTGTTAAAATTCATCATTTAAGATATGTATATTTCATCATATATAAATATTAAGTAAAATGACTTTACTAAAAATATTGAACTCTAAAGATATTTATTCTGAATTATTTAGATAAAGGTTTACTGATGTCTACAGTGTTGCTTGAAACAGATAAAAATAAGTTGGTTCAATTATCAATGTTGTATATGATAAAAATACATTCAAATATTAAGGGTAGAATCACTATTGTGGGTTATGTGTCAGCTATAAAATTCTTCCAGCTTTCCATTATTTTTGAAATATTTTATGATTACATGTTGGGAAACCAAACCTTTCTGAGTACCCTTTCTAAATCCAGGTTTTCTGGAAGTCACTAAGCAAAGAGATGAATGTTGAGGATAACTGAAACTCTTGGGATCATGAGATAAATGGGGAAAGAAGTCTGTTAAAAGAGTGATCAATACAGTATTGGAGCAATCTCCAGCACTCCACATTTCTTTAGAGATTGCAGAGAAACCCTCTGCCCTCCATGTTCACTCCTGTTCCCCCTTCCCAGCCTTCTGGAAAAATCAGAGGGAGCCACAGAACACAAGGAGCATTGATATGACCATGTGAAGGACACATTGCTCTGAGTGTGCCTGTTTTGGTTAATTGTTAGTACCACAGGAGAACACAAACTTTCTGCTGTTTACTCCCCCATGAAGAACTACTAGTATGGACATACATATTCCTTCATCTGCTTTGGTGGAAAAGAAATGTATTAATTAAGGCTGAGTGTGCCTTTCTCTATGCCCTTCTTTTGCACATGCAGAACCTTTGATGATGGTTTTTATTAGGGCTCTGATAAAAATCCATTTTCTTTTGGGATTGAAGAGATCTGCATCATTTTCAACATCTGTACATCCTGAAGTTTTCTCTTTCTACTCTGGTGTTCTGTGTACAGATTACACTGTCTGGTGTGCTCACAATCTCAATTCTATTTTTATCAACCAGTGGTCATAGGTCTTTCTGGGATTCCTATAAAATGTATTAGGGTCACTGAGCTCCTGATGTTCTCCCTGTTACTGCTATGAGCATGTGTATATTAACATTTACTTCCTGATTCAACAGGCATCAGCTTGACATTTCTTTTTCTTTAGCTAACCTGAGAGTAGAGAAGGTGGATGTGGATTGAAAGCAAGAGAGCTGAGTTTGTGCCTGGGACCCAAGTGCACCAGGGTAAGAGCAGCTCCCTCAGCAGGGTTAATGTTGAAAGATGAGGGAAGTAGGGATGAGCAGAAGGAGCAGAAGCAGGGGAGTCTCCTCTTTTTGCTGACTCCTGTATCTGCATCAGACCCTGGGTTCAGGCTTTTATCTCTGCCCCCACCTGTCTGGCCCACTTCTGCCTGTGGTTCAAGATACATCATAATAGGACAACTGTGACTTTCCTGAGTCCCCAAACCATGTGACTCCTTAGACTGATTTCTTGCCTGGATGTCCTGGCTTGTCAAGGGTTCTCACCCCTCCATCTCATTGACATTCATCCCTGTCTTGTAAGGAGAAATCCATATATGTAGTTTAATTTATTGGGCATGATATCACACTGTCACTTGAAAACAAGGCAGATCTCCAACCCAGTGTTTGTAGTGCAGGGCAAAGTGTTCACAGTGTTCTAAGCCCATCAAGGATGCTGCTTAAGCACAGAAGTTGTAACCCCTCCTCCACTGCTTCTATTCCACCCCTCTGAAGCCATGTTCCATGTCCACAGATCGTGGTTTCCATGGTGACAGTAAACAAACCTCAACAAAACCTGTTTTCCTTTTTTTTCATAAGCATGACAAATAATTCTTCCTGTTTGTCTTTAATAAAATGAGGTGTTCCTGGGTCAAGTTCTAGAAAAAGATAGGAATCAAGAAATATGAATCAATATTCAGGGTTGCTTATGTTCTGTGTTTAGTTGAAAAGAAAGCAAAGAGACTGATAATTGCAATTGACAACACTAAGTATTGACAGACATGCCAAAGCCAAGGGTCAAAAATAGTAAAATTTGGTCATGCACCCACTACTTTTTGTTGGGACC
>JAQZBX010098501.1:0-11570 GCA_029593785.1 Cabassous unicinctus
ACAGACTCGCAATAAGGTCTTATCATTTTAATTGACTTTAATGATTATTGCTCATCTGCAAGGATTAATATTGCATTCATTAAAAATCATTCAATACAAAATAAACTTCTTCCTCCCAAGTTGCTCTCCATACGCTCCCTCTGATGCCAGACATTTTTCCACAGTGTCCTTTGTTACATGGCTTGACAGAGATGGAGCCCTTATCTATTATTCCTATGGACTCAGTAATAGATTGGGAGCAAGGGGCAAGCTGGAGGGCAGCAGGACTGGGCCCCTTCCCTCCAGCAGAGCTGACACGATTGATACTCTGTTGGCCAGGTTACCTCCCCTAATGGATGTGGTGTTCTGATTGGCTGGTTAAGTGCCCTGGGAAAAAGGGCTCAAACCATTAGCATCTACAGAGAAAAAAGTATGGTCACACTGGCAAGGAGTGAGAAGGGACTGGGAGAGGAGAAACAGGAGAGGAAAGGGAAAAAAGTTTTGGCAAGACCAACTGTCCCCTGCTAGGAAGCTGCAGGTGAAAGCTTTCCTTTCTCATATCCCTGGTTTTCACGTTTGTCTCTCTGACCAGTGGCGATAAAGAAATTGAAAATTTCTAGTACCTGGCACTAATTCTTGACCCAACTTCACAGGATCACAGGCTAGAACAAGTTGAGGATTTAGAATCTTGGATAATTATATACTTAAAGCTCATGAGCATAAAGCTCATGTGGCCATGCAGAAATGCTGGTAAGCAGGATGCATGGCATGGGAACACAGCTCTCTGATCCTTGAGAGAGCCCCTCTGGGGAGTCTTTCAAAGCACAAGCTGCCCTTTAAGATCTTACTTTAGTTAATAAACTTTTTGTGGTATGTGTCGATCAAAAGTGGCACCATTTCTGTAAAACTCAGGTTATACAGGGCCTAAAGTCCCAGACAAGTTTTACAGAGCTAGATTTCTCTCACCTTGGCCCAATTTATCCTTCGTCCTCCCATCCACACCTACCTCCCTTTAAATATTTTAGGTTGCAGAAGCATAACTGACCAGAAGTTTACTCTTAAAGGGTAAATCCTAAAGATGGATCTCAGTGCTTTATACTGAGTAAAGGCTCAAGATATTCACCTTCAGTATAAGCTGTAAGGGGCAGAGCCGACAGAATTCAATTCACTGTTACAGCCCCAGTTCACTGATGCTACAAACTATGGGCTTGAAACAGAGAGACTATTTTGAGTTTGAGACCAGCATTTCACTAGATTCACCTCTGCACTTGTAGCTCCAAAGGTTCAAAAGAGAAACTGGTAACAATTAATCACCCAAGCAGTTCCTCAGTGTTGACACTAAAAATTTTCCTTTTAACAGAAATAACAAATGCTAGAGGACAAATTTCAAATTTCATAAAGTGCAGTTTGGTTAAAAACTAGAAAAATGAAAGGGTCTGGTGGGAGTGGAGGAAGGGCGGTACTAAATCCAAGTGGGCCTATGGGATCTTAACAAGCAACACTCACTAGTACACATCTCTGAACCATATATACCACCTTTACACAGGAAAGAGGGCTTGGAACTTCTAAGGGAAATTAACATGCACCACCTACATCTAACCTACCTGGCTGGTAGGTACCACCCCTGCTCCTCTGGAGATTCAGCAGCTAAGAAATGGGCTCTTTTAAGGCAATTCAGACATTGCAGATTGTTCCACATAGAAGGTACCTTAGCATTTCCTGTTAATAAGGTACCCAATTAAGACTAAAGTCCCCAGAAATGGTAAAGAATCACTGTTCTGGGCTGGGAGAGAAAAATCCTTCTTTAGGGATTAGGGTGAGGAACCCTGAACCTCAGTTTCATCTAAAGAGCCATGAACCAAGTTCCTGTGTGGTCTGCAGAACTTGGAAAATGAGATGAAAAACGAGAATGAAACTATAGAAAAAATCAAGAGGAAAGAAATAAGAAGAAATAAAAGTTATCTTAAAAATATTTCTTTTAGAGTTGTGTGGTTCATGTGTACTGGTCCTTGGTAATATGGTCCATTAGTATCTGTAAAGAGAGAGATTGACTGGTTAGCACTGTCTTTCATAAGAGAGTTCCAGAAACAGAGCACATTCGCCACAGTCCCTCCAAGGCCCAGGCTGGGGATCCCTGCAATCATTCCCCTAAGCCTTCAGTGGGCTCAAGCATTCTTCCCTGTTCTTCCACAGGGCTTCTGACAATGCTACCTCTGTTTTTATCTTCTGCTCCTTGATAATACTACTCAGTGGTTTTTGACCTTGACTTTACATTAGAATAACCTGGGGAACTTTTACAAATTAACTGCCTGGGCCCCATACCAGACTAACTATATAAGAATCTTGGGGTGGGGTAGGGGGAGCCCCAAGGCCCAAGCTCTAAAATTTCAGAAAACTCAATTCTTTACACCTACCACTGAATATATAATTTCTCTGCCTACCTTATAAATTGTTTTTTTTTTTTTAAATTAGGCCAGTAATTTATTAAGGTAGGGAGGGAAGAGAAATGGAAGAAAATAACAGATCATAGGTCCCAGGTAGAGAGGAAGGGGCTGAAGAGTGATAAAGAGGGCTGGTTTATAGACTACAATTTCCCATTATAGTTTATAAATGCCCAGGTTTTATTTGCATGTTGATCCATGCAGGGGGCCAAGGCCAGAATAGGGGTCCAAAGGCAAGAGAGCGAGCGAGCTACCTTATTTATTTGAGGCAGATTTCTTGTACTCACCAAAATCAGGTAAGGCACCTTATCTTTATTTAAGAAAACCGGCTAGCCAACTTAGTTTAATATTGGGGAAAGGGGCTTTTCATTTGCTTTCTCCAAGTTACCTGTAATAATTGGGTTTGAATGGCCCATTTTTGTTGAGTCCCAGATATTTTGCTTGGTCATCTGTCAGCTCTGTCAGGTGGGCATCAAATGATGGCAGGTGCAAGCTGGCCACGTACTCATCTAGGAAGAGCAAAGTTGGGGATGGGGGTGGGGGTGGGGAACAACACTCTATTTCAAATATGCCTCTCAGATATACCCACCCCATATTTTCAGTTTACGTTTTTTGAAAGGGTGGACAAATGGATGGAGTAAAACTGATAGAAACCACAATATGAAATACTTAATTTTTTTGAAAAAGCAAACCCTCAAAGCTGCCTTTCCAACAGGGCTTTTCTTTCAGTACATCCAGAGTGTATTTAGAAAGTCAATTACCAGGCTGACAAAATGGGATCGCTTGTACCTTCCTCTCCTTCTCTGGCAAAAGTTTTGGCTCCAACCTCAGTGGCCAGTTTGCCACCTACTATTCCCACTCCCTGTGGCAACCTCCTTAATGGAATTAAATTATAGTCAAATTATGAATCAAAGTGCACTCAAGAGAGCCTTGTGTCATCAACATTTATTTAGGATAAGATCCATAAAGGCCTCAAATCTTAGGATTATAGATTTCTAAGGTAGCTGGCACAATTTAGTACTTTTCCTTAGATAAGCTTCCCTGCACTTTGTCTTTAGGAATTTTTTTTTTCTTTTCCATTTTTAAAACCCATCTGAGGTAAGCTGTGGGAGAGGACAAAAACAAGAAGTTGTAGCTTTTTGAAGTCAGGGATTTGGTCTGACGAATGAGAGATCAGAGATGGTCACCAGTGTTGAGAAAGCTGAAGGACTAGAGAGGATGTATTATGTAACATGAACACAGCAGGGGTTGTCCTCTGGAATTATAGGAGGTAGTTTGCATGTCAACATAGAGGATGAACAACAACACTTGTATTTGCTTCTATTTATCTCTTTTTAGTCCTAGGCTGTACTTAGTTGCACTGGGGAAACTGAATCAGGTGACTAAACTTCATAAAGCTATTTAGAATAAGAGCTTCTGCACTAGGCCATGGTGCTAAGCCTTCTACTATCTGCAATTCTTACTACAATTCTGCAATGTATGCAGTATTATTCCCACTTACTGATAGGGAAACTGAGGCTTATGAAGATAAGACCTTGTCAAAGAGCCACTAGTTGCTAAAAATTGAGATTAAAACCCTGACTCTAAATCCAACGCTTTTCACGATATGAATTTTACCAAACCTTGTGTTTTTCACTCACCCATTTTCTTGGGGAGCAAGTATACGTCTTGTTTGTATCGTCCTTCAGGTGCATTGTAGAGTTCTATCAGTGCCAGTGCCTAAGGTAGGAAAAGAGGGACAGAAAACCCAAAATTACTTCTTAAGACAAGGACATAAAAATAATAGGGTTTTAGGGTAAATACTAACATAATCTATCGTAGTGACACCACCCTGGTCTCAGCCTGTAATAAACACCAGCACACATCATAAAAGATTTGTTGGTGCTTTTATTTAGTTCCTAACAGAAGAACAGACTAAATATAACTAAGCTGGAACACTATACTCTCAACTAAAACAGCCAATTCAAAGGGACACCAACACTGACTCTGCCCAACTAACGATGCTTTTCTATACTTGAGGAAGCTTGTCTTGACAATTTATGACCTGAAAAAAACGTACAGGTTGTTAAGAACATAGCATGGTGCTCACTTCAGAGGTAGTGAAAGGTCTCAACCTCCCCCTCCCCACTCACATCGGAACTCTCATCTATGCCCAGTTCCACTAAAGTCAGTGCAGGATAAGCAGGCATCTTGCCACACACCTGTGTAGTAGCTGTGATGGACAGAACAAAGGTGGGAACGGTAGAGCAGCTCAGATTGAGTAGACGTCCCTGAAAAGGTAAAACAAGAGGCCTGGGATCAGCCATATCATCCCTCTATCTCATATTCCAATGTCATACAAGTCAAGCAAATGTAAGAAAGGACTTTATACCCCTCTAGACTCAGAAGAAGAGTTACCATTCCAGATCAAGGCTCTAGGTTTTATCCTATTTTCTGCAAGTCTATTTGAGTCCAAAAGGCTGAAGAATCAGTTGTGATCAAGAAATAGTATGTTACTTTGTAAAAAGTAGAATTTTTTGAGTGATTTTATTTTGGGGATCAGAACTTAAGAAATATACCTCTATCCAAAGACAGATGAAGGAAATATAGGCCCAATATTTTTTCCCTGTTTTCCCACCTCCACCCCACTGCTTGTGCTGCACTGCCAGAGTCCTTCTCTGTGTGTACCTCTGCCAGGAGGACAACACGTTTGCCATCTGGCCAGATGACATGGTCCACCTGAGAACGTACACGCTCCCATGTCAGCTCAGGAGTGCGGAGGCTGGTCTGAAAGGAAAAGAGCAGAGGTGACTGTGACTGTAATGGAAGGAAGAGTTTTGAGACTAGCCTAGCAACAAGTGATTGAGAGGTCTTACCACATCAATTTCCGTGTTGGAGTGCCCCATATTGCACACAATACAACTGTTTTTCATGCGGTCCAAGTGCTCCCGTGTCACTACATTCTTATTTCCTAAAAGGAAAGAAGGGTGGCTGGGGAACAAAGGTACCAACTGGCTTTCAGTTAGAATGTGAGAGAGGGGTTTGCCGGCATGTAAGAGCATGTATACACTGCGAAAAGAGAAGTGTGCACAACAGCTCTTTAGGCCCAGTTATTTGGATTTAAGATGGACCATGATAAAAAGCCACAAGGGAAAAAGTTCTTTGCTTAGGAAAACACGTTAAGGTTCTCATAGCTTACTGGAACTCTCTAGTTCCAAGAGCTTAACCTAGCACAGGTCTCACCTATGTTGTATGAAAGTCGTCAAACTGCTTTAAAGATTTAGCCTCTGAGTTAACACTCTTGGATGTACACCAAAGCACTGATACTTACCTGTGCAAGTTATCACGACATCAACCTGCCGGATGACTTCATTTAGCTTTACCACCCTGAACCCATCCATGCTGGAAGGAAAGGAAAGAACACCATGAGCAAAGCAAGGAGGCAGATCCTGAAGTCGGATCCAGTGCTACTTCACAGGGGTGATAAGTGATTAGCTGTGCTAAACTATACACACTGGCCTCTTCAGATTCAAGTTTTCATCCAGGAAGGGAAAATGCCAATCTAGGAGAGCCCCAGGATTAGAGTGAGGGGAGCACAGCAATCTTAACCATCTCTTCCCCCGTGAGAGCTCTGCAAGGAATGGTTAATATGGTCAATCATGAGCTATCAGAAATATAAAATACCTGGAGTGAATCTAACAGTGTTACCATTCAGTTCTTACCAGGCCTGGAGAGCACAGATGGGGTCAATTTCTGTGATATAGACTATTGCTCCGAGGGCCTTGAGAGCAGCACAGCAGCCCTTTCCTACCTGTAAAGCCCAAGAAAGAAGTCATGTTGTCAGGTCTATTAATGTCTGGGTTAGGGTTAGGCAGGCTCATTGGAAAATGGGAATTAACTTCCTATGGTCTCGTCAGCACATGCAGGGATGCTCCAACCCCAGGCAGAGCAGAAATGGATACCGATAATGTTCTGCCTCCCAGTCAGAGGTAATTTAGTGTCATTTCATAATAAGGGCTGGGGCTTTGGATAGTAAATGAGCTCAAGGAAATAAAAGGTGCTATCATTAGAGAAATAAGACCAAGGAATAACAAATGTAACTTCTAATTTCTTATTCCAGAAAGACCTGATAACTCTCACTTGAGATGCATCTATTCAAGAACAGTCTAGCAGCTCAGGAACTTCTGTGGGTCTATGATGGTAACAACAAAATCCCTTGTAATCTCTTTCAGTTTAAATAACATCAAATATATATGACTTTGGATTCTACTCTTCACTTCACCTGCAAGTCACTTTTGGGGCAAAAATGATACAGCCACTTGAATAAAGCCTCATAAAAAGTTATTGTTATAAATGGAGAAAAATGTTGCCAACATTCCAGTCCATAACACAAACTGGTGGAATCTGAAAATTCAATTCATTCTGTAGTTCTCTATTTATAACTTTGAATAAAAGACTTTTGCTATTATTATTATTATTATTATTATTATTAGGTTATTTTGTTTATTTGAGATGTTTCCTGATTTTTTTTTTTTTTTAAGGCAGTACCAGGGATTGAACCCGGGACCTTGTACATAGGAAGCAGGCACCCAACCACTGAGCTACACCTGCTCCCTATTATTTTGAGATACATTATCTAAAAGCAAATTCTAAACTCTGCATCTGTGACTCTACACTGACAGCACAGGTTTCCTTTGCCCAACGTTTCTAGTATGTCTATGAAAAGACAGAGACACTGAGGCCCAGCTATTTACCTCACCATAGCCACACACCACCACTTGTTTCCCACCAAACATCACATCTGTGGTCCTCTTCAGGCTGTGGAAACAAAGGCTCAACTCAAACATCATTAACACAAGCATAGTCCCTCTGTGCAAAGTTAAAAGCATGAGGTTAATGTCCCACAAGAATTCCAATTGGAAGTTAGCTGAGCTCAGGATGAAATGGGTCCTTCTAACAAACTTTTAAAGCCAAAGAAGACCAGGGAACAAGGCTGGAGTGATATCACACTAACACTGAAACCCAATCCAAATCTATCCCCTTCAAATTTGAACATCGATAAATTTCAACCTACCCATCCAAAATGGATTCTCGGCAACAGTACAAGTTATCAAACTTCTGTTTGGTAACAGAATCATTGACGTTCATGGCTGGAACACAGAGCTTCCCAGCTTTGGAGAGCTGATATAGCCTAAAAGGGGAAGAGGCCACAAAAACAAACAAAAACCAAGTTAGTTGGTAAAACATAAAACGTGGCAAAGTCTGCCTAATTCTCTTCAAGTTCTGTGTTGCCCTCCCCAGCCTTATTTATTGCCCAAGGATATTAGTAAACAAGATTATTTCCTTGTCATCCCTCCTCACTTCTTTTCAAACCTTTCAATTTTTTGAAGAAATTTATTTTTCTTCCACAAAAGGGAATGTATTTCCTTAGACCAGCATTTCTCAACCTTTAAAAACCCATGTCCACTTCTGATAAACAAAGATCAGTGATTTTGATATGGTGATATGGTCCCCTGGGAGTTTATGTGCACATATACAATGTGCCCCCAACTGAGAAAACATCTTTTCAATATCTTTTAGGTATCCCTATAAACCAAGAATATTTTGCCCAGTTTCATTTTTTGTAGTAAGTATAACATGTAGTTTTACAATAGTTTTTCATATTTCAAATATAAAAGTATAATACAATATTGAATACAGATTTTTAAGGTACACTCACGTCCCACTCCTCAACACTGGCTGAGAATCACACAGTGGAGTAAATGGGAGAGAAAATTGTGTGAACTAGAACCTGAAGTAACCTTCTTCTAGGGATGCTTTGATTTTTCAAAAATAAAAACTCAAAAAATTTTGCCTAGTGAAGATACTCCCATTTGTTACTACAAGTTTGAAACACAGCCCTAAAGCCTAACAGAAATCTGAAGAATTTGCTGAGGCAAGGACATAAGGGGCAGCTACTCCAGAATCTGTTACCTGTGAACACCAGTCACGCTCTCTTCCACAATGCCTCGGATCTTCTTAAACACGTTTGGATACTTCTTATAAACCCAGTGGGTTAAGTCTCCCCCATCATCCAGGATCTATAGAACAGCCAGAAGACTTCTATGGGCATTCAGGCTGCTAGAGCTGGGGGGAACTTTGAACCCACTTTCTGTACTAGCCAGAGAGCCCTAAATGTTTTGGAAGAGCACTCCTTATGGCTCCACAGAGCAGGTTTAGATGGTGGAAATACAAACTTGATGGTGTAAAATGGTTAAAAGGATTCCTGAGTTTGTTCTAGGCTGTAGTGGAGAGTATTAGGCTAATCACAGACTTGTTTTTAGTCTAAAATCTTGAAATATAAGGCCCTTTTGATTGCAAAAGGAAGGCTGGGGCAGGAAGGAAAGAAACTAGTATCCTACTCCAAAAAGTTACCACATCATTTCCTTCTATTTCATTCTGCCATGTTTAAGCCACACATGTCCAGATGGTCTTACCCTTCCCCCACCTTTTCATCAGTACTCAGACCCATTCTGAATAGTATCAAGTTAGACACTTAGCAACAAAGTCAGTGGATAAGATCAAACATCCAAAACATATTCAGGGAACCATGTTTTGAGGGAAAAAAAGGAAACCAATCTATTGTCAAAAGTGCAGGAAGGCCATGTATAATTACCATGTTGGCCTGCCACCCATCCATGTTCACACAGCGGTCAATACACCACCAGAAGTCATCTTCTGACTCGCCCTTCCAAGCAAACACCGCGACTCCTATAGAGACAGAAGCAAACTTGCTGATTCCTCCTTTGAAGAGTATCCCATACCAATATCACTTTCTGAGATCCAGGTAAAGAGAAAAAGGCTACAGAAACCACCCCAGAAAAGGAAACAATTTAGGAAGAGCAAAAGGAGTCAAAATAGTACATTTACTTCAGAAATTACTGTGGTTAAGAAATTAAGGGATTTCTATTTCTAAAAAGTATTTTGGAACCTTAAAATATTCTTCTCTTTGGCAGTAATTTTATGCTTTGAACTTTGTCCTGAGGAGATAAAATGAAATGGGAATGAATACAAAGTTGTTCACTGGAGCACTCTTTAGAGGCGCAAACATCTTGAAACAACCTAAATGTCCAATATTAGGAAAACAGTGAAGTAAAATCATATGGCCATACAAATGAGTATTACAAATGATGTTTTTAGAAGTCTTTACTTACATGGAAAACTACTTCTGAAAATGTTATACTTAGGTGATAAAACTGTATACATAGGGAAGCGGGAGTGGCTCAGTCGATAGAGCCCCCGTTTACCATATGGGAGGCCCCGGGCGGGGCCTCCTTGTGAGGGCAGGCCGGCCCGCACAGCCTAGTGGGCTGATGCAGCAGGACCTCACAACAGGAAGTGGGTGTGGCTCAACCGATAGAGCCCCCGTTTACCATGTGTGAGGCCCCGGGTTCGCTTCCCGGGGCCTCCTTGTGAGGGCAGGTCGGCCCGCGCGGTGCGAGGGGCTGATGCGGCGGGACCTCACAGCAAGGGGAAGATAAGCAGACACGGAGAAGACGCACAGCGAATGGACACAGTGAGCACAGGCAGCAAGGGGGGGATAAATAAATAAATAAATAAATCTTAAAAAAAAAAAAACAAAAAACAAAAAACTGTATACATAGTTAAGATGATTTATTCATCTATGGACAAATGTGTCAAATATTATCTCTGTGTAGTGGGATTATGGATTTTTTTGTAACCTCCTAAATTTTCTGCAATAAATACTTAGGAAAAGTAACAAAGAAACAACACAAGTTGCTTTCTGAGGATCTTAGGAAGATGAGACGGTCTTACATTTTAACAATAAAAACTATGTTTAATTAAACTCAGAAGTAGTCCAAATATTTTCACTATCGAATACCAAATTATCTTATGAACTATCAAAATAGAAGGCACTACTTATTTGTGTTCTTTCTCAAAATTTTTGAGACCTTTGGTAAAAGGAGACCAGCTGAGTTCATACTTACACAGTTTTAATAGTCTTCAAAATAACATTAGAATTAGGCATTCTCCCATGTCATTAAAGTCTTTTCAAAGATCATTTTTAATGACTGCATAATATTCTATTATAGAAATAGACCTTTAATTTTATGATCCATTCTCTTCCCGTTGGTGTCTTTATTATCCCCAAACTTTACACTCCTAGACATAAAGACAGTTTTGATACATAAAAGTTATGTTTAGATAATTTTTTGAGTCAAAGTTGGTGGAAAAAGTGGAACTTACCAGCCTCAGCCAATGCTGCAGCCACCTCGTTCTGAGTGGAGTAGATGTTGCAAGCAGACCAGCGGCACTGAGCCCCCAGGGCACACAGTGTCTCAATCAACACCTGGGCAGATGTGTGGGAATAAAGAGTAAGAAAGAGGAAAGCCCTGAGAAATGGGGGTGGCATGCAAACCTTAAAGAAAACAATACCCCTCAACTCTGGAGCAAGACGCAACACAAAATTACAAAAGGGTGCAACCCACCTAGTTGGCATACTGGGATCTAACTTTACTCAAAAGATATGTTCCCAAAAGTCTTAATAGCATTTCTATAACAATCATATTTTTGCAAATCTAGAATTTCATTTGCTGAATGTAGATTATACCTATATTAAAAAAAAATAGAAAACCTTATTATTGCATAACAGGGAGGTTCCATTTAGTTAGAGTTTGGAGGTTGGCTAGTTAGGGAAGGAAAAACAAGTTTTAAAAAAAATATGTTTCTTTCTTCCCCTTATCTCTTTTCTCCCAAAAAACTCACCGCTGTCTGGGCCGTGATGTGTGTACAACCCACTATTTTAGCACCAGCCAAGGGCTTCTCCCCCTGAGCACGTTTCCTGAGTGAAATCAGAGCAGACATGTCTGTGAAAGAACAGAGGATTTGAGCTAGGTCTGTACTAGTAATATTAGCAATTCCTGCCCCAGTAACATCTAGGGTTGGTATAGATCTGTTGAGATATGGTGAGATGAGGCAGAAAAACTCTGAAGCATATTTCCATGATGACTGGCAGTTTCAACAGCAGAACAACACTGGGGAGCCATCATCCAATCATTTGAATTCCTCTCTTCCTCTACTGCTTTCAGCCTTATATGCAGAAGAATGAACAGAGAATGAAGTAAATTCTCAAAACTGATCAAAATGGAGGGTGAGTCTCATCATTCCTTT
>JAQZBX010098502.1:0-11577 GCA_029593785.1 Cabassous unicinctus
TGTTGCTATGAAACATCATTGCACCATCGATTCTCCAACTTCCAGGAGACTAATAAAACTTCCCAAGTTGAATAATTTTCCTTGACTTTTCATTTACATTTAGATTTTTTAAATTATAATTCAATTTGTAGAATAAACAGCACTGACTTTTGTTACACAATTTACAAAACCGACATTACATAGGTTTGACAGTTCCATTAAGTTTTTAACACTCAAAAGCATTTATTTTCTCTGAGAAGTTGGTGGGCGTGGGGGGATATGCCCCTTTTCCCCTGTCATAGGTGTTATATTTAAGGAAAACAGTATTGCATTGAGGTGAAGAGAATGAACTTTGGATGGAGAAAGACCTGAATTTGAATCCCAATTACCCCACTTACTAATGTTAAGTAATTGTGGAAGGCATAGGGATAGTAACCTCTCTATTCCTGTTCCTTATCTGAAAATTATAATAATAAGGCTAACACCTAGGAATAATTAAGAGATCAGATTTATATGGTCTATTACAATTGATCAATTATATATATCATAAAAGCAATGAACATAATTTGAATGCTTATTAGTATGCCAGGTCTTCGTAAAAAGAACCTTACATATTTTATTTAGACTCAGAACAACTCTATGAAGTTATGCTCTTATACTGTTATGCTCTTCATTTTACATATAGGAAACTGAAGCACAAAGAATAGAGTCATTTGCTGAAGATCACATGCTATTAAGTGTCAGAGCCAGGATTGGGCCCTGGTAGTCTGACTCCAAAACCTGTGTTCTTTAGCACTGTGCACATAGTATTTCACAAAAAGTATAAAACTATACTATCAATGTGCATTATACATGTATACACTTCAATGAGCATGAAGAATTGTGGTTGGCTGCAACTGAAATTGAGATGAAGCTTTAAGATACATAATTAGGGTGAAAAGGAGGCATTTTTTATACTCCAATGAAATAAAACAATTTTTTCTCATTTCAGCAGGGGAAATTTTCCCCTCAATTTACCTACCTGCTCATTGACTCTTTTACAGAAAATGGCAAGCAGGAAGACAGCTGCAATTGGAGGTCCAAGGTAGCTAGCAATTGATTCTACGTAATGGAAAAGTTGCCCATTTTGAGATAGCTGTACAAAAGGAACCCACAAAATGCTGGTGACAATTAATAGAATGATAAATAACCTGGAAAGAAAACAAAATATTTAAATATTAATCAAAATTATTGGAACCTCCATTGGGTTTTGTTTCTTTCATTCATTCTTGTGGCTGTTCATTGGTTTTCCCAAATAAAATCAAGCTTCTGGTCCTAACATGAACCCATGCACATTTAATAATATCCAGTTAGTAAAATGCTGATAAATCAACTGCTTTTTTGTACTTGGCCCTATCTTCATCCATGTGACTATATATCCATTCATAAAAACAGTTTAAATGTCAGCAATTGATTGATCAATCTCTAATGTAATGCACATAATATATGATTAGAAATAATCACAGCACTATTACTATTAATAAGTAATCATTTGTATGATAAAAACAAGCAGATTCCCATTTTTTTGCCCCACTTTGAAGGATACTAAGTCAGTTTGCATAGGTTAGAATTAAAACAGCCTCTATCCCTGAGTGCTAAGTGAATTGACAAGTAATACTGCTTTGTGCATTTTACTACATGAGTACTTGGGCAGGTAGAAGGAATTTTGGTTGAATTATTGGTAAGTGATAAAAAAAAATCTATCAGAGGCTCCTGGAGTCCAGGAGGCATGGCTTGTTTACCTTTATAAATCTCACAGCACTCTGTGTTTGTTGTGTGAATAAACAAACAAGCATAATTTGCTAGACTATCCATAAAAGGTCAGCATTTCTCTGTGCCCACCTGAAATAGAGAGGTGTTGGTTGGGTGAAGAGGGAAGCAAGCATTTGGGCAAGAGAGCATGGCACAAGCATCTCACAAAACTTAGAAAACTTCTGCAACTTCCAGTAACTAAATGTTACCACAAAGTCTTAGCCTTAACACAGTAAGGCTTCCATAAATAACCTCTACTATCCTTATTTTTATCATCATCAGAGATGAAATCATGCCTCTCCCAGGCTCTTTTAGATTCAATTACTTTTTATCACATGTAGAATAAACTCCAAAGTCTTGTTATGGTCTCTGGCATCCTTTCTGACCTTGTTTCTTATCACTCTGCCACTTGCTCCCCAAGTGCCAACCTCACTCATGGCTGTTCTCAAACACACTGAGCACGTGACTGTCAGAGATAAGAGACAACCAGCATTTGAAAGTTTGTAAAAGTAACTATTTATTTAAAAGTGTCGCCCCGATTTTTATATCTGGAAAAAAGATCAAGTGGATTGAAATATTTTTCAATGCCCTCTCCCCTACTCTAGAACTCTGTGACTGGTTTCACTGGAATCAAAGGTGAGGGGGATTTAGTTTGCATCTGCTTTTGTACTTTTCCAGAGAAATTTCAGGCAGAAACCAGGGTTCTCTTACCGCCCAGCTATAAGGAGCTCTCTCTCTGATGCCTGCATCCGGATCTTGGTATAGAGGTCCATGGTGAAGAGGGTGCTGGTGCTGTTGAAGATGGAGGTCATGGAGCTCATGAGAGAGGCTAACATGACAGACAGCATCAAGCCTCTCAGTCCTGGGACCAGAAGAGGGTGCAAGCACTGGTTAGGGGCTAGATGCCATGCTGTGATCCATGAGGGTCTTGCAAAACCAGAGAGGTGTTGCAAGATAAAAATGTAATGGAACATTAACAAATTGATGTGTCTACAAACAGACATTATCATGTGGAGTTTTATGCATATTTTCTGGTGTTTTGAGAACAATCCAGTAAAGAATTTTAGTTCTAAATATAAATCTAGACATCATCTGCTGGAACCTAATTTTGGAAGAGTGGCAACACTGCAGTGCTACTGTTCTTTGGGGAGGAACTATTGGTTTCCTGAAGCCCTGTGGTAACTGTGGAGGAAGAAGTCTAGTAAGAGGTTCTGCTGAAGAAGTCTTTGGTAGGGCAAAGCTGAGCGTTTTGAGACATCATGGCAGCTTCTTTCTCTACTTTTCTCTGTCATTTAGTGATTTCTGTAAACCTCTTAAGACAGAATTTTGAATGGGGTATATGGATGATATCACTTGTGGGTCATGTTCTCTTCCTCCTGCAAATGCTAATGTGTGTCAAGGAGGAGGATGGTAACAGAAGTCTTAGCCAACTTTTGATGACCCTAAGATCCAAGATCACCAGCTTATGCCCAAGCCTTTACCCTGTACTGTTTCTTTACATTATGGCAATTATGACCTTCTAATATGCTACCTAATTTACTTTTTTAAAATAATTGTGTGGTTCATTTTCTATCTAACAAAACTGTAAGTGAGCTCCCAGGAAGCTGAGGATTTTGTGCCTACTTCACTTGCATTTTCTCAAGTACCAAGGCAGTGCCTGGCACATAATAGGCACACAAAAATAGTTGTATATTGAATAGATTGGGATCTATTATTTGGGTATCATTGGTCTAAAGATGATCTCTAGTCTTTCAAGTTTATAAGTTTATGGCTATGGAATTATTATTGACAATTAAAATTACATTAAAATATTCTTGACTAACTTGGAAGAGAGTCTAAAATATGAAGGACTAAGAATTCTTCTAGCAGGAACAGTATCTGGTTTATCGCTGTATTCCCTGGACCTAACTCAGGGCTGGCAACCTACGGAAGGTGCTCAAGAATTGTCTGATAAATTGAATTGAAACTAATGGAAGTAAGACTAAGCAAGGATTTATCATCACCTTCCTTAATGGCCCATCTACAGAGCAGGCCTCTGAGGCAGTCCCAGCAGTGATGTTTTTCTTACCGTCAGGCATCAACCAGCACCAGCATTGGGTAGGCATAATTAGTGCAGCCAACTTCAGTACCACAGTGTTTCATACATTCAGAAGGTACAACACATGCCACTCTATCTGAGGAGGAATTTAGAGGTGAGTTCAGAGAGAGGGCCCAAAAAACAACCATAGCCACTGGACAAAGAGACAAGCTGTAGCTTCACAGGAGAAAAAGATGTCTGTCTATAGCTTGGGAACTCAAATTTGATTTATCATTGTTGAATGTTCACATCACATATCTGGCCCCCCTTTCACCCTTGTAGCTCCCTGTATACTGACCTGGGGGCAGGGCTTTTCCTAGGGATGTGGCCCAGGTAGAGCATTCTAGAGATAGAATGAGTTGATACCATCCTCCAGAAAAATATGAAAAGAATAAAATTCTCCCAGGAACACCAAACTCCATAGATAAAAACACAATGCCTTGGTGATTTTTTTTTTGCATAAACATTATTATGAATTCAGATAGTAAAGTTTGATGAAGCATCAACTAGAATACCAACATCTTAGCATATCTGCTTCTTTTCATTTAAAAAATTCTGTTCGAATCAATTGTCACAGAGAAATGTCTTTTTTGCATAACCACAATAATTGTTGAGACAAAAGTTTGTACCTTGCTTTTTCTCTTTAACATAGTAACTTCATCATTTTCCCAAATTTTGAGATAGTCTTCAGTCTCTAGAGTGCAACTTTCCATAAAGCAGGTATACAATAATTTCTTTAGCTATTCCCTGCTTGTTGGATATCTATACATTCTTTACTGTTATAAACAACACCATGTTGTTATTTCACCCAAAGAAAGATGATGCCCATTTGCAAAAACCTCAAGTGGATTCAGTGTTATTTGATGAATTGTCTCTATAATAACCAAAGGATTTGATTGACCAAGAAAGGTTTGATTATATTTCCTTCACTCTTCATAACAAAGAAAGAAATTTTATTTTAAGGAAGATTTTTCAACACTAGTACTTATCTTCAGCTGACTCAGAAATTAAAATACCCCAATTCCAAAGCAATGAAAGCTGGTATAGTTCTCCAGTCATCCAAGGGACAAAGAAGAAGTGGCGGTACATATCAAAGGATCTCAGTCAGAGAAGCCACAGGACTCAACCTCCACAGCTCACTCAAATCTACCTCATCCTCCAGTACCCTTCTGCCTTATACTCTAGACTTGCCTAAATCCAGGCCACTCACCAAATCAGGACTCATGGACTTAAACACCTACAGGAGACAGGCCAACATCACAGAAGAGCTAAGGGAAAGAGTGTCAAATGCACAGTTTTCCTGCCTTTGCACAATTGTTTCCTCAACCTGAAATTCTGATTTTACCTTCATCTGTTTTCTTTCCCTTAGTTTATCAAGATTTCACCACACCTTGAAAACACTTCTCAGAATTCAAGCATGAAAAAGAGAGGACATGTGGATTCAGGACTTACCTGTGTACAGGATGCGGCTGATCATCCCTGGCATCACCATGAGGAACATAGGCAGAAGCTTCAGGTACCCACACATGATGCAGGCGGCCTTCACATGAGACATATCCTTTCCCGACAGGCAACGCTGCACGATGACCTGCCAGGAAGGCACAAAACACTCATGAAATGACCAGATGGTGAGTGTCTATTTTTGAGATTTAATGGTACAATAGGAAACGATGTCATGGTTAGTGGAAAATGATGGGCTTTGGAGTGAGATCAGGATTCAAACACTCATTCTTATATGATATCTGGCCCCTGTGAGTCTCAGGTTGATATTCTCTAAAATGGGGTTACCTCTTACAGGTTATTCTGAATATTTGACATAATGTACACAAGGTTCTTGGTGCACAGCAATCAATAAGCATCAGTTACTCTTAAAATAAGTATATGGCTCCCAGGCTGAAGTAGGGCAATGGCTGTGCACTCCTCTAGGTATAAAACTATTGCTACTGATTCCAGTGTGTTTAAGTTGGGCCTTTAATATTGTAGACATGAAGGAAGCCACATACTCATCAATATCCCTCTTCTGTTATGGAGTAATTGCCTTCTTGGGGAATTAAGCCTGTTGCCATAACAACACACTGGCAACTATCAGAGTAGAACCCTGAGACATTCATCTCTAGATTTCTTCAGAATATATTTCTGAGACTCTCATCTAGTTATGAATCAAATACAGTATTATCCTTGGAAAATGAATGCATATAATTTCATATTTCCTATTTAAGTTGTGCAATCTCTCAACTCAGAAATTTCTAATAAAGTGTGATTTCTTCTTAATAGTTTTTCTTTTAAAGGACTGTCAGCAGGTAGGGACTCCTTTTTTTGCCTAATTCTCTTTGGAAAGGCAAATCCATTAGGGACATTCAGTGCTGAGGGTGGGAGGGCAGATGGCATTTTTAGACAGAGGGCTAGAAGCTGACAGAAGCAGAGACAACACACATCACACCTGAGGAGGAAAGCCCTACCTACAGACAAACTTAGACATCACATCTAAGTGTGAATGTGAGGCTACTTACAGGAGACAAGTGGAGATGGTCAGAAGTGAAATATAAATAATAAAGATGGTCCTGCAAATCAATGATGAAAGAATATATTCTTTGGTAGATATGTTGGGAAACCAGTTCATTACAAAGGAAAAATAAAGCTGGATCACACACTAATGTCACAGTAACCATAGATTCAAGATGTGTTAAAGATTGTGAAATCATAAGGTTGAAGGTGAAAGAGATGGTTCAGGGAGGATAAAAAACTTTAAAAAAACCAAAAAGATGCTATAAAAAAGGAACATTCAGAAAACAAACAAAAAAAAAAATTCAGAGATCTTGGAAACTAAAAATACAAAGGAAGAAAAACTGGAGAAGAAATTTGAGGAAATTGCCTAAAGAAAGTAGAGCAAAAAGACCAAGACTTGGAAAATAAGGAGAAAATATAAGAATACTTGAGAATGCGTTCATGATATCCAACCCCCAAACATACAAGATCCTAAACTAGAAAACCAAATGGAAGAAATCAACGAAAGAACCCTCCCAAATGACCAACGACATCAGTTACCAGATTAAATGGTCTCATAGTGGCCCATTACAATGTTTGAAAATTGATCCATACCAAGGCACATTGTGGTGAAATTTCAGAACACTGAGGACAAAGGAAAGACAACCTTCCAGAGAGAAAAGACAGGCCACATTCAAAGATCAAGGATCAGAATATATGCAGGCCTCTCAACAGTGAAAATGGATGTCAGAAGACACTGAATTTATGACTTTAGGAAAATTTATTTACAAACTAGAAGTTTGTATATGGCCAAACTATCAGTAACAGAAAGATTGGAGTGAAGACATTTTCAAACATGCAAAGTCAGAGTAAATGTACCTCCTTTGAGTCCTTTCTCAGGAAGCTACTGGAGGATTTATTTGTCCTGAAAGAAAGAATAAGCCAAGAAAGAAGAAGACATGGCAATAAGAGCTAAAACCTATGAGAAAGGCAAAGGGAATCCTAAGATGGTAGTGAAGGAGGTCCTGGGTGTGTGTAGCCACCAAGCATTGAGGACAACCTGCTACATTGAGAGAGGCAAAGTGCTGCGGGAGAAAGTGAGGAGAAGGAATTAGTACAATACTTGATGTGTTTGCAAGATTTGAAAGGAGATTTATAGGAGTACATGTGGCTCAAACTGTTGAATGCCTGCTTCCCACGTGGGAGGTCCTGGGTTTTGTTCTTTGTGCCTCCTAAAAACAAAAACAAATGACAAGGGAACAGATATAGCTCAGGCCATTGAGCACTCATCTCCCATTTGGGAGGTCCTGGGTTCAGTACCTGGTGCCTCCTGGAGAAGGCATGCAAGCAATGAGCAAACAGATGAGAGAACCATCGGGGGGAGGGGATAAATTAAACAAACAGAAACAAATAACAAGCAAGCAAACAGAAACTCAGGGGAGCCAATGTGGTTCAGTGGTTGAGCACCAACTTCCCACTTACAAGGTTCCAGGTTCATTCCCCAGCCCCAGAGAGTTTGGGGTGTAATTAATAATAATTACCAAAAAAATACCCCCATTATTAATTCCAGGGGGGGAAAAAGCTATAGTAAAGAAGAGATCAGAGGATACCATTTGGCTCAGCTGTGAATTATATTTACATTGTCACAAAAATGGAAGCACTGGATGTTGATCTCCCCCAAATTATGATTTAAATCTATTGGGAAGATGGGGAACAGGAGGTATGATTGCATGTGATCAAAAATGCAAATTTGAAGAACTAACTTATCTCTCATCAAGGGAAGCCAGTAGAAAAAAACAAGATGGAGCAACACAAGCATGTCATCTGAATCACTCGAGGTGCAAGCTAACAGGCAAATTCTGATTCAGTGGATCAGGGGACTGTCTGAGAGTCTTTGTTTTTAATGAACTCAAAGGTAATGTGCATGCTGATCATCCAGGGACCACACGTTTAGTGCAAAGATTTAAAGAACAGAAATAAATACCCAAACACTCAACTGAAAGAGCTGAAAGTATTTGAAATGCTTGCCTCTGAAGAACAGAGAGTGGGGTACTGGGCCGCTAGTTTTCATAACAATCCTTGTAGAACTGTTTGACTTTTTAAACAATATATGTGTATAATTTTGACACAAAGTAGAAACTAGATGCTTCTCTATGAGAAGAAAAATAACAACATAAACATTTTAAAACACACACATACACACACACACATCACCTGATCTGTGCACCAGTACCACACAGCTACAATGGTCATTCCAAAAGTCATTCCTGGCCATGGAATATCTCCAGTGACAGCATCTCGGAAAATGTGGAAGGAGTCTGCCTGTGGAGTATAGCATCTGGGGCTGATGGTCAGGTTGTCACGCTCAACTATGGATGGGATGGCATTCATGTACTTCTCTGTGAAACTCTCATAGCCTCCAACTTCAGCAAATGCTGAAAAGGCATCAGATAAAATGAAATGTCTTACAGAAGTTTAAGACACCTGGTGTTCATGATTATTCCTCTCTGGTTAAGATACCATAGCACACCAGCCTGGTCAAGTCCTCAGTGTCTTTTTTCCAGGATCCATGGTTTTCTAGTACCATCAGGAGCATTGACCCTGCTACCAAATTTACATTCACAAAGCATATAAAGCAAATTGCTCTTTATCTTTTCTTGTTGTAATGCTTTTAAATTTTTTATTAAGTTTCTATCTTAATGGTAAAAGTAAAATTGTTACACAACAGCCTGATATTGAAGCCTCACAGCCATCCAGAGAAGAAGCAAATTTGAAAGTGAGCTAATGAATGAGTCCTGTGAAATTAGCCATCAGAAAGCCTCAACTCCTCTGAAAGTGTCAGGAAGTGATGACCTCTCTTCCTGATACAGAGCCCAGCCAGTCTAACCTTAAAAATTGGGAAGATAAGGAGCAGAAATTGAAGGCAGCAGGTTAGATGTGAGTGAGAAGAACTGGTGTGACTCAGCCCACCTGGAGTCTGGAAAGGTTAGTCAGGAGTAGAAACGAGCTATAATGGATGGAAGTCTTAGAAAGATGAGCCCATGCATCTGGGGTCATTTCATATAGGTTCAAATGAGGAATACAAGTGTATCATACAACTGTAGAGTTAAGGTCAACATTAATTCACTTCCTCATTAGTTATATAATTGAGCACCTACTATGTGCCAGAAATTAAGCTTGGCAGTAGGGATTTATTATGTGCAAAACAAGTGAGCAAGGCAGAAGCTTGTCCTAGTGAAGGGTACAGACAAGTAACCACAAAACAGGGTAATTGCTCTGTTAAGGGAAATAAGGTTTGTAACAAAAATACAGTGAATAAATACATGGGAGACTCTAAGAGATGAGGAAGTCCCATCTCCTCATATTAAGAATGAAAGAAATGAAGCTTAGAGAGGCTGAGTAATTTCCCAGGGAGTGCATCACTGAGGCTAGAAACAAAAAGAAACATGAACAAGAATAGCATAGAGGTTCTGGCTAACAAATAAAAAGATTTGTTACTAGCAGATGCTTCCAGAGCAGCACAGTGCAATAGAACTTTCTGCAGTGATGGAACTGTTCTATATCTGTGCTGTCCAATATGGTAGATATTAACCATACATTGGGCACTTGAAATGTGGCTAGGTGTCTGAAGAACTGAATTTTAAATTTTATTTAACTATAATTAAGTTAAATTTAAATAGCCACATGTGATAGTGGCATAAATATTGTGTTGAAATCACCAACTATCATCGTGAATTTGTCTGTCTTTGCAGCTCTATCAGTTTTTGTTTCATGTATCTTAAAGCTCTGTGATTAGATGCATATATATTCAGTATATTTGTATTCCCTGCAGCTCAATTAGGTAGAGCATGGTGATTGCAAAACAGTGGTGGGATCAAGAGAGGTTTATTTTCACCCATTTTACTGTGTGCATGGAGTTCCTAACCAAAGATAAACAAATACCATAGTAGAAGAAAACAAAAATTAGCAAATTATAAATTCAGTTCATCAGTATTGCCTGCTGGCATAATTTAATCAAAAGACCAAACTAACTGTTGATACTAATTAGTCAGAGTCATCAGGAAAATTCAACCTATATTTGTTGATTACAATAAAGAGAGTGGTGTTCTTTAATAGATTTCCATCTGAAACAGTTATATTAAGGTTAATATTCAATTAACTAAATTTTGGCTAATACTTAATCTTTCATTTCATGAAGATTCTATATAAATGAAAGGTTTTTGTGCATTGAATCCAATAAGTCAATACTTTTCCAAAATCATGAAACTATAAGTACTGATTTCATCCATTCTGAACCAAAGAAACAATGTTAAATAAGATATTTAACCTAAGCAATAATTTTCTAAAGGGGATAAAGTCCTTCTCCCCCATGTCTTCATATTGAAATAGTGCAGGAAGAAAGTATTCAGGCCAATATTTCAATGATGGGAATTATATAAATGACTGGAAAATGAGTCTTGCTGGAACTGGGAGGCAGCAGATAAAGAGCAGCCCAGAGAGACTGAGCAGAAACATGTCCCATGATTTCCATTCCCAGGCACATTCCACACACATGCCATCATCTGTCTTTGTTCACTTACCAAACCCCATGAGAATAAAAGAGCCTATGAGCATGATGATGGTCTGGAGGGTGTCTGTGTATATCACTGAGGCCAAACCCCCTGTGGAGATAAAGAGAAAAACCAGGACATTTTATCTATGACCTCTCATTTATTTGTCTTCACCTCTGAATTCTCCCCTACCCAAACCCTGGATATGACTCAGCAGTCCAGGCTGTGCTACAAGTTCATCTAGGAATCATTATTTCATGTACTTCTGTCTCTCATTGATTCTCCTGTCTCCTTTGCATTGTCTTCACTCAAAGTTTCTATGAATTACAATGGAGTTCTCTCTTTGTGTGAGTTTTTGAATATTAATTGCAGAAAAGGCAAAAATTTAATATTATGAAAATTTCCCTTAAGTTGCCACATTTAGTAGAGCAGGCTCTGTCTAAAAAAATTTAGCAAAGCCATTTTTGCTCCAATGTTGGAACATATCACTATTTCTTTGGATGAATAGTAGAAATAGTAGTATAAACACTGACTATGATGGTGTTTTGCTGCATTGTTGTACAAAAAAAAAAATGACAACAATACCTTCTCTTTAAACTCTAGGTTCACTAGATTCACAGATAACAGATGTTTCCTTTATGAGAGTATCCCAGGGGAAAAAGACTGATCCTGAAAATAGTAGATCTGTGCCTCCAT
>JAQZBX010098503.1:0-11574 GCA_029593785.1 Cabassous unicinctus
TTTTTTTTTTTTTTTTGCCGAGCTGTATTCTATTGCATATATCACCATTTGTTTATCCATTCTCTTGTTCATGGACACTTGAGTTGTTGGTTATTATGAATAAATTGCAATAAATATTCTTATGCAAGTCTTTAGGTGGACATACGGTTTTGTTTCTCTTTGGAAAGTACCTAGGAGTGGAATTTCTGGATCATAGGGTAGGTGGATATTTAACTTTTATGAAAGGAGCTAACTGTTGTATCTTCAAAGAGGGTATAAGTAGGGTCAGCTATTATAAGGGGTGGGCATAAAACGTCTGCCAGCAAAATGAAAAAGCCAATCCTCAAATTCATATGAAATCACAGAGGACCCTGAATAGCCAAATCCTAATTGAAAAAGAAAAAAAATTGGATACCTCACACTTCCCAATCTCAAAACTTCCAAAGCCACAGTAATCAAGACAGCGTGGTATTCTCATAAAGATAGACACGTAAACCAATGGAATAGAATTGAGCATTCAGAAATAAACCCATATACATCTATGGCCAGCTGATTTTTGGCAAGGATACAAGTACATTCATTTGGAGAAAGAATGGTCTCTTCAACAAATGGTGCTAGAAAAAACTGATATCCACATGCAGAAGAATGAAGGTGGACCCTTACCTTAAACCATATACAGAAATTAATTCTAAATGGATCAAGGACCGAAATATAAGAGTTAAAACCATAAAATTCTTACAAGATAACATGGAGGCAATTCTACGTGACTATGGATTTGTCAAGGGATTCTTAGAAAAGCATGAGCAGCAAAAGAAAAATAGATAAAATGGACTTCTTCAAAATTAAAGACCTTTTTATGACAAAGGACATTATCAAGAAAGTGACAAGACAACCTACAGAATGGGAGAAAAGAATTGCTAACCATACATCTTATAAGAGTTTAACATCCAGGATATATAAAGAACTATACAACTCAACAACAAAAAGACAACCCAGGTAAAATATGGGCAAAGGACTTGAATAGACATTTGTCCAAAGAAGATACACAATGGTCAATAAGCATGTGAAAAGATGCTCAATATCAGTAGTCATCAGGGAAATGCAAATCAAAACCACAGTGATATTCTACTTCACACCCACTAGGATGGTATTATTAAAACAACAGAAAATAACAAGTGTTGACAAGGATGCAGATCACTTGGAATCCTAAACTATTGTTGGTGGGATTATAAAATGGTGTAGCCACTGTGGAAATCAATTTGGTGGTTCCTCAGAAAGTTAAACATAGATTTACCATATTACCCATCAATCCCACTTCTAGGTATGTACCCCAAGAGAATTGAAAGCAGAGACTAGAACAGATATTTGTACACAAATGTTCATAGCAGCATTACTCATAATAGCCAAAATTTGGAAGCAACGCAAGTATCTGTCAACAGATGAATGGATTAAAAAATGTGGAATATATATACAATGGAATATTATTCATCAGAATGACATTCTGATACATGTGACAACATGGACAAACCTTGAAGACATTGTGTTGAGTGAAATAAACCAGACACAAAAAGAAGAATATTCAGTGTTCTCGCTTCTATGAAATACCTAGAATAAGCAAATTCATAGAGGCAAACAGCAGAATACAGGTTACCAAGGACTTGGGGGGGGGGGTGAAAGGAGTGGGGCATTACTGCTTAATGGGTACAAAAGTTTCTATTTCAGGGGATGAAATTTTTGGGTAATGGATGGTGGCAATGGTAGCACAATATTGTCACTGTATTTTAATACCACTGAATTGTACACTTGAAAATGCCTTTAATGGAGAGTTTGAATTCAAGTGACATTCAGACTGGCTAGGGCAACTGTGCTTCCTGATTCATGCCTATTGTCTTGGCATAGTTATTAATAGCACCTACGTTGGCTCTCAAAAGTATCCCAGGTTGGAAGGTAAATTATATGACCATGGTAGTAATATCTCAAGAGGGGAAAGCCAAGTCCTATCTACATTCTCCATGAGAAGTATGGCCAAAATATGTTTGTTATTAAAGCCTTTCATGTTAACATTTGGTGGGTGTGGGAAGTTGTAAATCTGCTGGAAGGAATTCACTTCAACATTGTTTCTGCAGGGCTTGTGTTAAATGAATATACGAGACAGAAAAATAATAAGACAGAGGCCTACTCTGGAAGGGTTCATGGACTGACAGAGGTGATATAAAGAATAATGTATGCTTGAGTCACTAAATGCTTAGATCCCTGGAACTAGAAAAAAACGTGGGAACTAATCTGATCACGCTCTCATTTTACAAATGAGGAGTTAGCTGCTCAGGTTCCTACAGCCCTTAGGTGGGGAGACCATGATCCTTGCCTGGGATGGTCCCCGTATATGCCTATTGTCCTGGCATACCTGCTAATAGCATCTCCTTTCACTCTCACACATGTTCTGGGTTAGATGATAACTTATATGATCCCCTACTAAAGGGAACAGGGTCTCTTGCCTGACCAGTACTTCTACACTGAGTTGCTACTGACATGTGAAACTCTTTATTGTAGGGGGCTGTTGTGTGCATTGTAGGATGTTTAGCAGCATCCCTGGCCTATCTTCTAGATGCCAGTAGCACGACCCTTCTAGCTGTGACAACTAAAAATGTCCCTATGCATTGCTGAATGTCCCCCAAGGGGCACAATCACCCCAGTTGAGAACCTCTGAAATTATAACCAACAAAGAACACATTTATTTGCTTCTTTTTTTAACTCTAATATGACAATCTCAAGAAAATTATTCAAAACAGACACTTTAATGGGAAAATCTTTATTTCAAAACACTGCCAGGCAAAGTCATTGAATATTTTCTAGGAACACAATCTCCTTGTTTTTGTTTGCCAAAGGGCTGCCAATGCAAAGTAGCAGAAATGTGTTGGTTTTTATAAAGGGGATTTATTTGGGATAAAAGCTTCCAGTTCCAAGGCCATGAAAAGTCCAAATCGGGGCACCATAAGAGGTGCTTTCTCACCGATGTCAGCTACTGTTGATTCTGTTGTCTGGACACGTGGCAAAGCAAGGTGGCTGCCGATCTCTGCTGGGGTCTCAGTCTTCCCCTCCAGGCTCACCGGCTCTTCTTGAGCTGCTCCGTGGGCCCAGCCTCTTGGCAGCTTTGTGGTTAAGCAATCTTCTCTCTCACACTGCAGAATCAAATATGCCGGATCCCTTTTCCTCTGTCTGTCTGAGTCCGTTTATATCAGACCCAACAAGGGGGTGCGAGACTCAACCTGAATCATGCCTCACTGATGTAATCCAATCAAAAGGCCTAAAGTGATCTTATCAAATAATCTAATCAAAGGCTTCTCAAATTAATTTAATGCAATCAAAGAGTATCATACCCAGAGGAATAGATTAGTTTGTAAACATAATATTTCTCTTTTTAGGATTCATAGAATAATTTCAAACTGTCACATTCCTCTTATATACAGGGTATTTGATTTGAAATGTCAGTCCATAACTTTATGACAGATTACAAAGCCAATGGATTGCTCTTTTCACATGTTGTCCAAGTGGAAAACAGTAAGGAGAGAGGATATTAAAATTATTTCTGTAAAACTTGTAGCCTACCTTCAAAGTGATATTTGGGCATATGTTTTTTCTAAACAAGAGGGGCAATGCTGGCCCAAACTGTGACGTTGGTATTCTTCTTATACACTCCACCTTTAATACTCCCTCTCTCTTCCCCTATTCTCTCCAACCCTCATCATCATATTAAATTTTGCTGTCAGGAAAAAAAAAGTTATCTCTTCTCAGACAAGAGTAGTTTATCAATTCAAACAATATTTATTACATGGCTCCATGCTGCTCCACTTCTAGGGGCTGGAGATGCATGTTAACTTTCTCGACCTGAATTTGTGCAAATCTCCTCTATATGGGCCCCCTTAGTGCCTAGACCTATTCTTGTAGACGTCTCACACATACCTGGACGAGAGAGCATGTTTCAAGCAAGATATTTTTATACTCCTCTGCATTTCCACTTCAGATCTTAAACTGCCCCCCACTCCATACACACACCTTCTTACCATCTGACCATTCTAAAAGCCTGATCTGTGATGATGATGCAGGCCTAGCAACCAGATGAAAGCAATGCTGAGAGCAGTTGCTGGACATATTATTGGCAACCTTATCATGTTCTGAAACTATTTGCAAAGCTACCAAATATTTAAAGGAGGATGAACTCTCCAATCAGAATGAGTTGAAGTACGCTAGAACAATAATGATAATGATATGAGCTCCCCCTTGTAAGAGTCACAGTCTAGTCCTTTCTTGACAAGTACATTTCACCCCTTTGGTTCATCAGAATATTACTTCAAAACATTGTGGAAGGTAGTGAGGCCCAAAACAGAGACAGTCTACCAATTAGGAAGGCATTCATCTGCAAGTAACAAAACTTAACTTGCCTATTAAGTTCCAGGCAAAGTATAAAATACTTTTCAAGCATGATTTCTTCACAGTAACTCTGCAAGATAGTTTTTTTTTTTTTTAATAAGTCCATTCTTTTTGTAATGAAGCTGAAGCCCAGAGTAGTTAAGTAACTTGTCCAAGGACACAACCTTAAAATAATAGCATTGCCTGGTATTTTTCAAATCAATAAGAATTATAGTATAACTTGGGAATATCAAAGCTTCTAAATCAATCCAGAAAATTCTGGAATGATTTTTTTGTGGCCTGATGAACAGTTCAGGTGGGCATATTCCTAAGTAGGACAGAGGATCAGGGACATGGTTATCATTTAGTCAGGGGGTACCCTTGGGGTTTATATTTTCTACCTGTTAAAAGTGGGTACCTGAAGGTAAGGATGACTTAGAGAGAGGGGTAGTTGGGTATGGGGATCATGTGTGCCCCTTTATGGTAGATACTATAGATTGACTCAATACCCTTTTCCAATAGTCTTCACCCTTGTCTTTTTTCTGCTATAAAGTCTACATAAAGCTAAATATTTTATTTTCTAATGAGATATAAGTGGGAATTTCCTGAGGGTGGTTGTGAGAAAGTTTTGCTTTCTGAATACACATGGAGATTGTGGCAGCTGGCAGTTCTCTGCCCTTTCTCCCTTTCTGGAATGTAGATGATGTATGGAGCTGTACCAGCCATCTTACAATCATGAAGACAAAAGCCAATATACTAACCATCATGGAGCAGAAAGAGAGAAAGAGCTGGGTCTTGGATACTATCACTAGCCCAAGATTGCTTGTCTTTGAACTGCTTGTCATGTGAGAAAAATAAACGTTCATTCATTTTAGCAAACTTAAGTTGAGTTTTATGTTATTTACTGTTAAATACATTCCCAATCAACACCCCACCTCCATTGTATAAGCCTCACTAATTGTCCCCTCAAAATGTTTTAATATAATAGCTTGATGAATCAGAGGAAAACATATTGTACCTGTCGGAAAAGTGATGGAAAGTGAAGTCTTACAATACATGAAATCAACCTTGTAAATATAAGAATGATAAATGTATAGGAACAGAGAAAAAGAAAAGAAAAGAAAAGAAAATACTGTAGATTAGGTTCTTCAACTTATATTCTTTCCTTCCCATCATCAGCCTCTGCTCCCCAACCTCCATGGGAGGAATATATTTCCCTGCCCCATCAATGTTGGGATTAGCCATGTGACTTGCTTTGTAGTGTGGGTAAAAGTGACAGTGTGCCAGTTCCGAGTTAGGCCTTAAGAGAGATCATGTGTGTATGCTCGACAGTCTTGCTCTTCTACCATCACTATCAGAAGAACATGCTTTGGGTAGTTTTCCGGTCCAAGGAAGATGAGAAATGTGTGGAGCAGAACTAAATCAAATCCATGGCCCCAAGACCTGGAGCCAAGCCCAACCAAGATCAGCAAACTCTAGCTGACCCTTGCATACATACATGAAAAATAAATGTTTGTTATTGTATGTCATGGGGTTTGGGGGTGGTTTGTTATATGGCATCAACATATTAATAGCTAATACAATTATGAGAGCAAAATCTCATGGAGAAAGGTATTACAACAGCAGAAGATAATCCTACCTATTCACACTAGACACCTACCCAAAGAGGCTCCTATTGATAGACTTATTCTCTCCTGTTTGGTTCTTCAGCCCTATAGGCTGTGAAGAGAGTCTTTGATGTAGAAAGGAGTCAACATATCTTTTGACTTTGGAGAGAGCTGGGAAAAGAAGTTCTAAGGAGAAGTAGAGGAGGTTTGGTGGGTCCTGTCTTTAACAAGAAAAACAGAAAAAGTCTTAAGGACTTTTCAGCCACCATCTCTGAAGAGAACTGGGAAAAGAATAGAGCTATGACACTAAGCACTTGATATGACTCTGAAACATCATAACTTCCTCATATTTGCTATTTTCTGCCTGTTTCTCCACGTTAGTGGTCATAAAATCCTTGACACCAACAGAAAGGTGTTTGTCCTTGCTTTTAGGGGACAATAAAGCAGTGGTGCTAGTGAGACCAATCCCACTCCATAGCCCATCTTGTGGAGGCACTCCAAGAGATTGTAGTGAGAATAGAGGAAAGAAAAGTTGGTTGAGGGCCAGGGATGGGTGCCATCTTGACTCTGGGAACCCAATAGTAGTTAGGCCCACTTGTTCCTCAATATATTTGAATAGAAGCATAGCTGGAAGCCAATAAGCCTGCATAGGGTCCAGCCTTTTTGTTGTTGTTGTTGTTTCAGTTCTTTGCTTTTTCTGTATGATCAAGCCACCATTTATTTTTTTTTATCATCTGGCATGTCATCCATCACTTTATCAAGGTAAAATTGACATATTTAAATTGTATAAGTTGGTAGGTTTTGGCATATGTATATACTTGTGAAATCATCACCATAATTAAGATAATGAACAAATCCATCACTTCTACACATTTTTCCATGTCCTTTTATAAAGCCTCCCTCCCACACTTTCCCACTCCTACTCCCAGGCAAATACTGATTTGCTTTCTGATACTACAGATTGTTTTGCATTTTCTAGAATTTTATATAAATGGAATCATACTGTACGTACTTTTTAGGAGGTACCAGGGATTGAACCCGGAACCTCATACATGCAACGCAGGCACTCAACCACTGAGCTACACCTGCTCCCATGTATATATCCTTTTTGTCTAGCTTCTTTCACTCAGCAAAATTATTTTGAGATTCAGCCATGTTGCTGTGTCTATCAGTAGTTCATTCTTTCTTATCACTGAGTAGTATTCCACGATATGAGTATACCACAATTTGTTTACCCATGAATTGTCTACCATTTTTTTAAACAAACCAATTTTATTGATACATATTAATAAAGCATACAATTCATCCAAAGTGTCCAATCAATGGTATTTGGTATAATCACAAAGTTGTGCATTCATCACTTCAATCATTAGAGCATTTTCATTATTTCAATAATAATAAACAAAAAACAACAAGAAAATTTCTCACCTTTCAATCTCTGTATGCTTCTCCCACTGTACATAGCTGGTGTCCACCATTTTTAAATAGTTTTAAAAAGTTCTTTACTAGGCCTTTTAGATACCAGCCAAAATTTTATCCCTCAGATTGCTATGAGAGAGTACCAGTTAATGCACCAGTTCTTCCCCCCCATCCCTTTGTAGCAATGGAAAAATAATCTGGCAGATATATGATTATATAAACTGCATGTATAGATGTCTCATGAAATAAACGGTGGTTATTTAAAATTTTTAAATAGGAACTAACATTGTAATGCCCTATACTGGCATTCTAAAGGGAACCCAATTTATTAATAAATTAAAAAGCCAACATTTACAAAGATAAGACATGCATTTATCTTTTAAACTAGTTAGTTACTTATTTGCTTAATCCCATTAGTTCAGGAATTTGGGATCTCCCTAAATTTAGCAAGTCAAAGGAGGCTTTCTGACTCTTCCTAATACAAAGTCCAGCTTTATTCTTTTTTTTTTTTTTTAAGATTTATTTTATTTATTTATCCACCCCCCACCCCCCGCCACCCCATTGTTTGAGGTCACTCTCTGTGTCCATTTTGCGGTGTGCTTTCTGTGTCTGCTAGTCCTCTCTTTAGGAGGCACAGGGAACCAATCCTGGGACCTCCCATGTGGGAGAGAGACGCTCAATCGCTTGAGCTACCTCAGCTCCCTGCTTTGTTGTGTCTCTCATTGGCTTTCCTCTTTGTCTCTTTGTTGCGTCATCTTGTTGCGTCAGCTCACCATGCCTCCCTGTTGAGCCAGCTCGCTTTCTCCAGGAGGCACCCGGAACCGAACCCAGGACTTCCCATGTGGTAGGCGGGAGCCCAATCTCTTGAGCCACATCCACTTCCCAGCTTTATTCTTTTGAGCTGTTCCTATCCTTCTTTTGTTAGTTCTGCTATGATCAATAGCTTAAATGTTTTCTTTGCTCAAAATTGATGTTTGTTCTAAATTCTCTGTACTAGTTATCTATTGCTGTGTAACAAATTAACTTAGAGGCTTGAAACAACAATAAGTAATAATAAACAGTAAACAATTTTAGTGTGTCAGGAATTCAGGAGTGGCTTGCTGGGTGATTCTGGCTCAGGGTCTCATGAAATTGCACTCAAGATGTCATCTTGGACTGCAGTCATCTCAAGGCTTGACAAGGGCTAGAGGATCTGCTTCCAAGATGGTGCACTCACATAGTTCTTGCCATGTGGACCTCTCCATATGCTGTTGACTGTCCTCGTGACACGGCAGCAGATTTCCCCAGAGCAATAGATTAAAGAGAGCAGTGCCTTTTATGACCCAGCCTCAAAAGTCACACTCAGTCAGTTCCACAATATCCTATTGGTTACACAGGTCAGCTCTATGCACTCTGGGAAGGGACTACACAAGTACGTGAATCCCAGGAGGTGGGAATCTTTGGGATCCATCTTGGAGGCTGGCTACCACACTTTCTAATACACATTTTCAGCACAATCTCTCAGCCTGCTCCAAGAATCTTTTCAAAATGGATTTACAGGGAAGCAGATGTGGCTCAACCAGTTGGGTACCCACCTACCACATGGGAGGTCCCGGGTTCGGGTCCTGGTGCCTCCTAAAAGAAGACAAGTAAATTTTAAAAAATGGATTTACAGTTTAAATGAGTGGTTCTCATTCTCCCCACAAGGGGACATTTGGCATGTCTGGAGACATTTTTGGTTGTCCCAGCTGGGAGGAGGGTTGCTACTGGCATCTAGTGGGTGGAGTCTGGGATATTGCTAAACACCCCCAAATTCACAGGACAGCCCCCACAACAAAGAATTATCGGATCCCAAATGTCAACAGTGCCGAGGTTGAGAAACCCTGAATTTAAACTGTTATGATATTCTGGAAGGTTAAACATTTTCTCCTTACAAATCCTTAAATATATCATATAAACACTGCTTTTCATTTTTTGGCAAGTGTAACTGGATTAAACAAAACTGAGTAGTTAGAGCTCAAGACCAAGTTGCAGGTGCACAGCAAAAAGGGGCTGGACAGGAGAAATGAGCTCAGCCAAGAAAACAGACACGTGTGCCCCCCTAGATGAGCTGTGTGGCGGGGAGGATGTTCCCTTTTATGTGATACACTTGCTGAATTTGAAAAGCAGCACCAAATAATTGCTATTCATTGAGAACTCCCTGCCAACAACTAGAAACAGCTCTAGCTGGGTGACACTGTGAATTCTGCAAAATTGACTGGGGAGTTTAAAGACAATTAGGAAAAAAGTGAGAAAGTGAATTCAATAGAGTTTTGTTTTGTTTTGAGGTACCGGGGCCGGGGACTGAACCCAGAATGTTGTAAGTGGGAAGCAGCACTCAACCACTGAGCCACATCAGCAACCCTGAGTTGGTTTTTTCGTTTGTTTGCTTGTTGTTTGTTTTTTTGTTTTTAGGAGGCACCGGGAACCAAAACCGGGACCTTCCATGTGGGAAGCGGGTGCTAAACAGTTTGAACCACATCCGCTCCCCTCATTGGATTTTTATTCACAACTTATAGCTTATAGAGCTTTTTCTCCAAACCTTGACACATCTTCTTTGCATGTGGGGTTTATTTGCGCATGTAGAAGGGGTTAAGATAATCAATCTAAAACACATTAGCTGATTCTGCTCATCAGCTCTGCTGGGGACTGAGCTTCGCCTTCCTCAGAAGTGCTGAGAAGCCAAGGAGGAGTGATTATTAAGCAGACTGCCAGATTTGGAGACAGCTGCAGGACTCTTTTGGGCAGCAGTTCGGTTGATCCACCTGTTGACTTGAGCAGGGAAAAGAAGAATTAGAGACAGGAGGAAAAGCCTGGTAGGAAAGTGTGTGTAGCTCTGAAGCCGCCTGCAATTTCTGTACTGTGGCTGGGGGATCCACCTCCAAGATGGCTAACCTACATAGCTATTGGCAGGAGGCCTCAGTTCCTCGCCATATGTCTACCTGAGTATCTTCACAACATGACAAGGAGATGTGTGGATAACACTGAAGGTAGCTGAGCATAAGATGTGTTACCATGTCCCTGTTCAAGAGATCAACCCATTGGGAAATAGGTCCCCAACAGCAAGATATTGTGGAGTCTGGCAGCTGAGGGAGGTGGTAGGGGGCAGAAGAGGCTAAGTGGAACCCTATCATGGGAAAGCCTTAATGAACCCTCTGAAGAACTCATGTGTATAATACCACAAAAAAGGAGCCAGCATTTGGATGCATGCAGGGCAAAAACATCGAAGACCATCAATGCCAATCAGAGGAGTGGCAACAACCAACAGCGAATTGCTATCATACACTCCACTTGGTCGTGAGACTTTTGTCCCTCTCTTCCCTTCTACCCTTCCAGTTTCTAAAACCAGAAGAGGAAGAGAAAAAAGAACTGATCACATACTCTTTTCACTGCAGGTCCCTGACTGGGCAAAAGAGATGAGATTGGAGTTTTAACTTGCACTGGAGTGGGGTTTTTAAAAACTGAGAGTGATAGGGAATGGAGGGGATAGGAAAGGGAGCTATGGCAGAGTGTGGGTGACGGCAGGGATGGGAGTACAAGACAATGGCTTCCTGTTTGCATCCCTTATCCTCAGCCTGCTCATTTAATTGTGACACTTAGCTTATTGGAGAGGCCAGTCCTTGCTGTGAACTACAAATAGCTTAGCCTCTTGGAGCCTAACTTCTTGTAAGGATGATGTAGCTTCAGTAAATACTCCCAGGGCTTGGAGATCTTGAACATGCTCAGTGTAGCCCCCTCAAAAGAGGTGTGTGGGAACTCCCCACTAGCATCTCCCTCAGTATTCTGGGTTTAGGAGTTTCCTGAGTCAAGGTGGGAAGGTGTGCACTGAGGGGCAAAGACTCACATTGAGGACAGGCTGGGCACCGAACTGCCAATGTGCAGTGCTGCTGGTGGGAGTTCTTTCCTGCATGACCCTGAGCGCCTAGGATGGGATCCCCAGCTCTGATAATGGGTGGGTGACTGTCTGGCTTCTCCTGGCCCCTCCAACAATGCCCTCACAGGGGTCCACTCACCAGGAATTTCCCAAGCAGCAGATACTTCTCTTCTTGGACATCTCCAATTGTGTCCCTACTTTCCAGGGCTCCCTGTTAACCCCCGTCTTAGTTTCCTGTGGCTGCTATAACAAATCACCACAAACACAGTG
>JAQZBX010098504.1:0-11573 GCA_029593785.1 Cabassous unicinctus
CTAACAAAATAATGATGATGAACAACGCCCATCCCAAACAATAGTACATACAATGCAAGCAAGACAGTTCCATCCATCTTCCCCACAGGATATAAGCCTCTTCTCAATCAGAAACTAAGTGGGCATCACCATCCTAAAATCTTCAAGATTGAGAAATGAACAAACAAAAGGAGGGACTAAAGTAGACTTGTTATTATTCTAGCAATGGAAGAAATTGTATCCTTAACATAAGGCAGTGGTCACCAGGGGTTCTGAGTGTAGGGAGAGGGAAGAATAAGTAAAACATGGGGCATTTTTGGGACATTGGGATTGTTCTGAGTGACTTTGCAATGACAGATACAGGCCATTGTGCATTTTGTCAAAACCTATAAAAATCTCTGGGGTAAAATGTAAACTCTAATATAAACTATTGACCATGGTTAATAACAATGCTTCAATATGTGTTCATCAATTATAACAAATGTACCACACTAATTAAAGGTGTTGTTAATGGCAAAAAGTGAGAGAAGTGGAGGGCTGGGTTATATGGGAATCCCTCTATATTTTAAATGTATCATTTATGTAATCTAAAGTTTCTATTTAAAAATTCACCAAAGCAATTCATATGAGGTTCTCAGATAATGACTACAAAATAATACGTGCTTGATGTTGTCTCATCATCATTAATTTCTTATTTAAAATTTTATCACAAAATATTTATGAAAATTGAAGAGATAACATTTTCTAATTTTCTTTGCAAGATTGGTATAAACTCAATAAGAAAATGTCACATAGAAAAAAGAGAAAAAGTACTTTGATCATCCCAATAGATGATCATTTGTAAAGTTCAATATCCATTCATGATAAAACCAATAAATTACCCTAAAAGATTAAGGACTGATCACACTGGATTTCAGTGTGTCTATCTTCAGAATCCTTCAAGGCTCCATTGTGGGGCTGTTTGGGGTAGTCCTGGCTGGATTGTCCCCTCTTTTGTCCTGCATGAACTCAACTGTTGAACACTTATGGCTCCACATACACCCTGTATAGGGAAAGAGCCAGGCAGTGTTTTTCCAGCCTCTCTGGGTAACTGCAGGTGTTTTAGCCGATGCAGACTGAATAGCCAGAGACCTGTATCTCCTTTCCCACTCTTAATAGTATAGCAGGGGGCTTTCAAGGCAATGGCAGGCACTTTCAGCCTACATAGACTGAACTGTTGGGCACTTGAGGATTCACTCTCACTCCCCAATAGGATAGAAGGGGGCCGTTGTTTCCTCAGCCTTTCTAGGCAATGGCAGGACCATTGGGTGCTTGTGGTTTCATTCCCACCCCCTAAAGAGCAGAAGGGACAATATTCACTTAGCTTCTCAGGGCAACTGCAGGTGTATTTGGCCCACATGTATTAGAATGTTGGGTCCTTTGGAGGGTCCAACCCCACCCCTGGCAGGAGAAGAGGGGAGCTGGTGCTACATCAGATTACCTGGGCAATTGCAATTTTATTGGACCTGCATGGCATAGATTGCTGCTGAAATGTGCAGCTCCATCCTCACCTCAGGCAGGAAAGGAAGGGCTGAAAATCTTCATCAGTCTCTCTGGGCAACTACAGATGGTCTTGGCCTGCACAAATTGGACTATCACATGGTGTTGTGGATCTGTCTATACCCCTGACAGAGGATAAATGTGGGAGAAGTTTCATCACTTCCTGGGGCAACATGGGCAGCTTCAGTTTCCACAGCTTCCAGCACCAGCTAAATCCTCAGCTCCTACTACACAACAAGCAAGGGAGAAATGGCAAGAAAGCCCTAAACAAAAGAAAGAAACTGCACCAAGAATAAATACATCTAATAAGTTAAATGTCAAGACACCAAAATAATTATAAACCATACAGGAAGATATGGTCCAGTCAAAGAAACAATATAAGCCTCAAGATGACATAAAGGAATTGAGACAACTAATCATAGATGTTCAAACAAATCTCCTTAATAAATTCAATGATGTGGCTAAAGAGTTTAAGGATATTAAGTTGAAACTGGGTGAGCAAAAGAAGTATTTGAAAGGATACAGAGAAAAACAACAGATCTTATGGAATGAAAAGCACAATCAATGAAATTAAAAATACACTTAAAATAACAGCAGACTGGAAGAGGCAAAAGAAAGGATCTGTGAGCTTGAAGACATAGCCTCTGAAAGTGAACATAAAAAAGAACAGATGAAGAGAAAAATGTAAAAAATTTTAAAGAGTCTCAGGGAACTAAATGATGGCAAGAAACATACAAATATATGTGTCATGTTTGTCACAGAGAGAGAATAAAATGGAAAAGGGGCAGAAGGAAAATTTCAGGTACTAATGGTTGAAAATTTCCCAAACTTTAGAAGGGCATAGATATCTGTGTTCAAGAAGCACAACATACTCTCATCAGAATGCATCTGAATAGACCAACTCTGAGACACATAATAATCAGAATGTCAAATGTCAAAGAAAAAGAAAGAATTCTGAGAGCAGCATCAGAAAAGTGATACAAAATGTAAAAGGGACACCCAATAAGTTTAAGTACCGATTTCTCATCAGAAACCATGGAGGCAAGAGGCAGTGCTATGATACATTTAAGATACTGCAAGAGAAAAACTACCAGCCAAGAATCTTATATCCAGCAAGACTGTCTTTCAGAAAGGAGGGCAAGTTTAGAATATTCACAGCTAAACAGAAACTGAGAGACTTTGTAACCAAGAGACAGGCTTTGCTGTAGCCCAAAAAGAAGACAGGAGAGAGAACAGAGCCTAGAAAGGAAGATCATATCAGTAAAAATAACTAAAAGTATAAAAAGTGTGGTGAAATTAAAATATTACAAGTAAAACCCAAGGTCAAAATGGTGAAATAAGAACTGCCTTTACAATAATAAAATTGAATATTAATGGATTAAACTCCCTAATCAAAAGACACAGACTGGCAGAATGGATTAAAAAATATGAGCCATCTATATGCTGTCTACAAGAGACTCACCTTAGATCAAAAAATACCAGTAGATTGAAAGTGAAAGGTTGGGAAAGGTTATTCCACGCATGCAGTAACAACAGCAACAACAAAAAGGTGGAGTAGCTTTACTTACATAAAATGAAATAGATTTTAAAAACAAAGCTGTTATTAGAGGCCTAGAGACAAAGAAGGACATTATACATTAATAAAAAGGGCAATTTACCAGGAAGAATTGACAATCATAAATGTATATACACCTAACCAGAATACCCCAAAATACATGAAGCAAACATTGGCAAAACTGAAAGAAGAAATACAAGTCTCTACAATAATACTTGGCAACTTCAAAACACCACTCTCAGCACTGGATAGAACAACTGGGAAGAAGATCAATAAAGAAATAGAAAGCTTGAGTTATATGATAAATGTCCTAAATCTAGCAGATATATACGGAACATTGTAACCCAGAACAGGAGGATATACATTCTTTTCAAGTGCTCATGGATTTTTCTCCAGGATAGAACATATGTTGGGTCACAATGCACATCTCAATAAAAGCAACAAGATCAAAATTATACAAAGCACTTCCTCTGATCATAATGGAATAAAGTTGGAAATCAACAAGAGGTGGGAAAATGGAAAATTCAAAAATATTTGGAGATTAAACAACACACTCTTAAATAATCATTGGGTCAAAGAAGAAATTGTGAGAAAAATCAATAGATATCTCGAGATGAATGAAAATGAGAACACTACATATCAGAAGTTATGGGATGCAGCGAAGGCAGTGCTGAGAGTGAGCTTATAGCCCTCAGTGCTTAAAGAGCTGAAATCAGTGACCTAACTACCTAGCTGGAGCACCTAGATAAAGAACAGCAAACTATTCCTGAATGAAGTAGAAGGAATGAAATAACAAAGATCAGAGCAGAAATAAGTGAAATTGCAAACAAAAAGCAATGGAGAGAATTTACCAAACCAAAAGTTGGTTCTTCAAGATTAACAAAATTGGCAAACCCTTACCTAGAATGACAAATAAAAAAAGAGAGAAGATGCAAATAAATGATATAAAAATGAAAATGGTGACATTGCTATTGACCCCACAGAAATAAAAAAGATCATAAGAGGATGTTATGAACTACTTAGACCAACAAACTAGACAATGTAGACAAAATAGAAAAATTTCTAGGAATGTACAAACAACCTAACTGACCCTAAAAGAAATAGAAGATCTCAACAAATCAATCACAAGTAAAAAGATTGAAACAATCATCAAACAACTCCCCTAAATGTGAAGCTCAGGACCAGATGGTTTCACAGGTGAGTTCTACCAAGCATTCAAATAAGATTTAATACCAACCTTACTCAAGCTCTTCCAAAATATTGTTAAAGAAGGAAAGTTACCAAACTGATTCCATAAAGTGAATATCACCCTAATACCAAAGTCAGAAAAAGATATTATAACAGTGAGGTGGAGCCAGTGGCCCCTAGAAGCTTTTGCGACAGGGAAGGAAAGGGCAGTTGTAATACATGGGCTTTTTCAGGACCTGGGAATTGACTGAGTGATGTTGTGGCAACGGATATAGGCCATTTTACATCAGCACATACCATGCAGAACTGTGTGGGAGAGTGTGGTCTATGATGTGAACTGTGGTCTATGCTTAGTGGCAAAGCCCCAGGATGTGTATATCCATTGCAGGTGATGTGCCACACTAATGAAAGATGTTTATGTGAGATGCTATGGGAGGTATGGGAGGTGGAGATCATGGGAATCCCTGCAGTTTTTGTGTAACATTTATGCAATCTAAGCATCTTTTAAAATACATATGAAAAAAATGACATTTATGTAAGCAAATGCACATATGCGCATATATATCTATATATCATTTTACAGATATTGGTTTGTATTGTGAAAAATTTGATTTTTACCCACAATAAAAAATAAAAGGCAAAGTAAACAATTTGATTAGGGACAGTATATTTTTTGTCGTAAATAGTAAGTTCTCAACATGAATATTCCATTAAATTCCTCTTTCTACATTAAAAAAAAAGATATAATGAAAAAAAGAAAATCGCAGACCCATTTCTTTAATGAATGATGATGTAAAATCCTCCACAAAATACAGGCTAATTGACTCCAAAAACACATCCAAAGAATTATTCATTATGATCAAGTGGGTTTTATACCAGACTTGCAAGGGTGGTTCAACTCAAGAAAATCAATTGGCGAATACACGACCTTAATAAATCTAAGGAGAAAAATCACATGACCCTATTAATTGACACATAAAAGGCATTTGACAAAATACAACATCCTTTCCTAATAAAAATACTAAAAGAAGATAGGAATTTAAGGAAACTTTCTCAACATGATAAACGGCATATATGAAAAAACCCACAGCTAACATTGTAATCAATGGTGAAAGATGATAGCTTTACTCTTGAGATTAGGAAGGAAACAAGGATGCCCACTATCACCACGGTTGTTCAATATAGTACTAGATGTTCTAGCTAGGGCAATCAGGCAAGAAAAAGAAATAGAAGGCATTGAAACTGGAAAGGAAGAAGTAAAAGCTTTGCTATTGGCAGATGATATGATCCTAAACCTATAAAGTCCTGAAAAATCAACAACAAAGCTGCAAGAGCTAATAAAGAATTTCAGAAGAGTGGCAGGATACAACATCAACATGCAAAAATTAGTGATGTTTTTAACACTAGTAATGTGCAATCTGAAGAGAAAGACAGGAAAAAAATTCCATTCTTAATAGTGAATAAAAGAGTCAAATATTTAGAAATAAACTTATGCAAGGATATAAAGCACTTGTATTCAGAAAACTACAATGCATTACTAAAAGAAATCAATAAAGACCTAAATAATTTGTAAGAACATAACATGCTCAAGAAATGGGAAACTAAATATTATTTAGATGTCAATTCTACCAAAATTGATATCCAAATTCAATCCAATCTCAGAAAAAAATTCCAACTTTTTTTTTTAAAAAATGGAAGACACAATTATGAAGTTTATTTGGAAGAGTAAGGGGTCCTGAATAGCAAGAAACATCTTAAGAAGGAAAAGTAAAGTTATAGGACTTTCACTTCCTGACTTTAAATCATTTTACCTAGCTACAGTGGTAAAAACAGCATGGTACTGGCAAAAAGAAAGACAGAAAGACCAACGGAACTAAATGAATGGTTCAGAAATAGACGCTCACGTCTACAGTCAAGTGATTTTTGACAAGGCTGTCAAACCCACCAGCATGGGCAGAATAGTCTATTCAACAAATGGTGCTGAGAGAACTGGATATCCATATCCTAAAGAAAGAAAGAGGATCCCTATCCCATATCTTATACAAAAATTTACTCAAAAATTAAAAGGGATCAAAGACCTAAATATAAAATCTAGAACCATAAAGTTCCTAGAAGAAAATGTAAGAAAACATCTTCAAGACCTGGTGGTATGTGGTGGATTCTTAAACCTTATACCCAAAGCATGAGCAACAAAAGAAAACCTGGATAAATGGGACCTCCTCAAGCTTTGATACTTATGCAATTCAAAAGACTTTGCCAAGAAAGTGAAAAGGCAGCCCACTCAGTGGGAACAAATATTTGGAAACATCATATCTGTTAAGTGATTTTCATTCTATATTAATAGATCATATAACCTAACAACAAAAGAGCAAGCAATCAAATATTTCTCTTTAGCTTAATTTTTTTAATGTTTTTATTTTAATAAACCCTTAAGTTACAAAACTGTCACATAAAAAATATATGGGTTACTCATATGCCCCACTCCCAACACTCCCCACATTTTCCCACAGTAACAACATTCATCATTAGTGAGGTACATTCATTGCAATTGATGAACACATTTTGGAGAATTGCCACTAATTGTGGATTAAAGTTTGCATTGTAGTTGACAATCTTTCCCACCCAATTCTGTGGGTTATGGCAAGATATATAATGGCCTGCATCTGTCGTTGCACTGTCTTTCAGCACAATTCCCAAGTCCCCAAAATGCTCCTGTATTACACTTGTTTTTCCCTCTGCTGCCCTCAGAACCTCCAGTGGCCACTGCTTCCATATCAATGATATAAATTCTTCCATTGCTAGAATTACAGTAAGTCTGTAGTAGAATAACAGTAAGTCTACTTTGTCCATAGTTCATTCCCCAAACCTGAGGATTCTGGGATGGTGAAGTAAAGTCCACCTCTAATTGAGAGGGGGCAGTGGTCCCATGCAGCCAATGAATAGGACTTTCTTGCTTGCAATGGTAGACTCCCTTGGTTCCTTGGTATGGTTGCTGTCCATCATCACCACCTTGTTAGTTGTCTTGAGTGAGACCAATGAACTGGAGAGTAGGTTTTGCAACTCTGTTGATATTCAAAGCCCCACTAGCACATGGACAGCCAAAATATTTAAGTCCCTTGGACATAAAGCTATCAACTCTAGGACTAACTGGAGGTTCAAATAGAAGGGGAAGAAGAACCATGTGTAGGGAAACCACAACTAAGTACAAATCTGTCACATTGGGGAGCATAAATTCCAAAGTAGGATCCCCTGGCAGAGCACCACACTCCTGAGCTGTCTGCCCTGCCTATAGTGTCTGGATGTTTTCAGAGTCCTAAAGAACCCTTCTATTTGAGGCAATATTTACTTTGGAAGTCAATGAGCTCCTGCTGAGATGTGTACAATCGTAACCTCTGAAATGACCTCCTAACTCACTTTGAAGTATCTTAGCCATATAAACTCATTTGTTCTTAACTTTTCTCCCTTTTGGTCAAGATCTTTTTCCTTGTGCATTGCTAGTTGGTGCTTGGTAGTAATCCCTAAGTGCTAGGGAAGCTTATCCCCAGGAGTCATGTCCCAAGCTAGGGGAAAGTTAATATATTTTTATGCTGAGTTTGGCCTAGAGAGAGGTCACATTTGAGGAACAAGAAGTATCCCAGGAGGCAACCTTTGGCATCCTATAATACTAGGCTAAGTTTCAATTTGAAGAGTAAAGGTTTATACACACAGACATCAATATAAAGGACCTGTCAATGGACCTTCCTCCTTCATTGGTCATTGACCCTGTACTTGGGGGATTCTTGCTGCTCCATTAGAGAATGTGGCAGAGCTCCCCAGGATGGGAATTTGATATTCCTTCGATTATTGTGTGAATATCCACCCACCGTGATGATGCTGCAGGAACATTTAAACACATTTATATGCTTTATCTGTATGCCCAGGTAACCCTCCTCCCATGTTTTCCCCATCACTGAAACCTTTCACCAATGATCCCCACCCTGCCACTGATGTATCCCCTTTGTGATCCAAAACTTGTTCAAAAATGAAGCCAATAAAATAGCTAAATACAATTAATAAGAAAATGAAATAATAACGACAGATTTAAAATAAGAAATATAAAAACTTAAATAAATAAAAATTTGGGGTTAGAAAAAAATAATGAAAAAATATTAAATTTTTTTTGACATTTTGCCTTTTATCATGGTAAGATATTTTGTCCTATATGTACAGGGACATTTTCTTCCATTTATTGCCCTAGTTTCTTACTTAAAAGAGTTAAATTGACATTTCTCCAGACAGGAAAAACAAATGGCCAAAAAAGGACATGAAAAAAATTTAATATTACTAGCTATTAGGGAAATGCAAATCAAATTGACAATGAGATATCATCTCAGCTGCATAGTATGACCATTATTAAAAAAAAACAATACGTGCTCGAGAGGATGTTTAGAAATAAAGACACTCCTTCACTCTTGATGGAATTGTAAAATGGTGCAGCCTCTGTGGAAAATAACTTGGCTGTTCCTCAGGAGGCTAAATATAAAACTGCCATATGATCCAGGAATTCCTCTGCTAGGAATATATCCAGAGGAACTAAAACTCTGACATGAACAGACATTTGTACATCGATGATCATAGTGACGTTATTTACAATTGCCAAAAGATGGAAACAGCCCAATTGTCCATCAACCAATGAATGAAAAAACAAAATATGGTATATACTTATATATGAAGAAATGAAATTGTGACACATATTGATAATATGGATGAATCTTGAAGATATTGTGCTAAGTGAAATAAGCAGACACAAAATGACAAATATTGCCTGGTCTCACTAATACAAACTAAATGCAGAGTAAACTCATAGAGTTAAAACCTAGAGTATAGGTTATTATGAGATAAGAGGAGGGCTGAGAAAGGTTACTGATGCTTAATGTATGTAGTAGTTTTAATTAACTTGATTGTAAAAGTGAGGAAATGAATACAGTTGATGATAACACATTATAGTGAGTAGATCTAATGCAGTTAGTTTACAAATGGGATTGTGGCTGAAAAGGGTAGTCTAGGGCTGTAAATGTCAATTTAAAGAGAGAGAGAAGATGATCTAGGTAGTGAATAATGCAGTGAACCCAGAGGTGGATGAGGATTGTGGTTGATGGTACAAATACAAGAATGTCCTGCTGTGAACTAGAATGGATATGTGTCATTATTGCAGGGTGGTGAGAATGTGGAGAAGCATGGGAAAACTACAAATAATGTAACCTATGGATTATAGCTAACAGCAATACTGTAATATTCTTGTATCAATGTCCAAGACATACTGAGTTAATAATAGGGGCATATGGAAAAGACATGCCAAATGTATGCTATGGACCATAGTTAGTGTTATTAATCTGATGATATTATCCCACAATGTTACAAATGTTCCACAATGGTGTGGTGTGTTGGTAAAGTGGTGTTATATGAGAATTCCATCCATGTGCATGATTATTTTGTAAGTTCACAACTTCTGTAATAAAAATGTGTTTTCAAAAAATGCCAAATTTCTTGCAAAACATTTTAAGAATATACCTTATAATGCACTAATTAATAATATTATGGATAAAATGGGACTAAAAAGCCAGATAAGAGTGAAAAATAATATAATAAAATGTGAATCTGTTTGCCAATGGTTTTGAAAAATTAGTTGATATGAATTATTAACTAAAGAAGAAAAAAGAACTTGCTGTCTCCCTTATAATTATGTGTTCCAAGAATGCTTGCATCTTTCAACTTTGCACTTTCTGTTTCCTCTGCCAAGAATTTTCTTCCCCAGATATCCACTTGGCTACTCCTATCCTTGAGCTTTTTTTATACATGGTGTCATTAGTAAAAACTCTACTGTATCAGACGACCTACTTCCTGCCCTGTCTCTCACTTGTTCTGCTTTCTTCATCTCTAAGGTCTATCATCATCTAACAGTGCACATGTTACATGTTTATTGTTAATGATTTCTCTCTAATTTTGTCCTATGAGGATCAAAATTTGTATAGTTTATCACTTCTGGATTTCACCTTGGTGTAGAAATTAATCAAATTGAATGATTGATGAATGAAAGAATAAAAAATGTATGACGGAGCACTCAGTCCAATAGCATTCGAAACCCACTGGGACACACAAGGCAGTGGAGAACCCCAAGGGGTGGTGGCATGGGGGGATGGCATGGGGAGAAAAGTGGGCTGGGGTGAGGGACCAAGAGCCTGCAACTAAAGATAAGGCAGAAGTATTTACTTGGCATTTGCTGTATTCATATTTTTTCTTGCTACCAGAACCCCCTCCCTCATGAGATTAAGATGGCACAAGAGGCAAAATGCAGACATTATCACAGTGTTTAAGAATAATCATGGGGAAGCGGGTATGGCTCAGTGGATAGAGCCCCCGTTTACCATATGGGAGGCCTGGATTCGCGTCCTGAGGCCTCCTTGTGAGGGCACACCAGCCTGAGCGGTGCGGTGGGCTGATGCAGCAACCTCACGGCAGGAAGCGGGTGTGGCACAATGGATAGAGCACCCATTTACCATATAAGAGGCCCCGGATTCCCTTCAGGGCGCCTCCTTGTGAGGGCAGGCCGGCTCGCCCAGCGCCCTGGGCTGATGTGGCAAGACCTCACAGCAAGAGGGAGATAAGCAGACACAGAGAAGACACGCAGCGAATGGACACAGCAGCACAAGCAGCAAGGGGGGGATAAATAAATAAAAAATAAATAAATCTTTAAAAAAAAAAGAATAATCATGGGCCAGACTGGGAAGAAAACATTGGAAAAATGAGATAATTTAGTACATTTCTTGGATCAAATATCAAATTTATTTCTATATACCAGAAACAAAAATGAAATGTATTTTTAAAAATTTAATTTCTAATAACTACTCAAATAAAAATGTCCAGAAGAAAATCTAATAAAGCATGGATACAACTTTTACAGAGCATATGAAACTTTACTGAAAGACTTTAAAGAAGAACTAAGTAATTAAAGGCATTCACATTGATAATGGTTGTGGAGATAATATCATTACTAATTTGATTTACTTTGATGATATACAGATTCAATGCATTTCTTGTCATGTACAGCAATTAAGACACTGTTGTGGCAGCACAAGGTTAGACAGACCATTGGAAGAGAGTCCAGAAGAAATTCTCACATATATCAGCATTACAAATCAGAACATAGTACAGGGACAATTGATTATCCATATTAAGAAAAGAAAAATAAATAGATTGAAATCTTCCTGACATCTTATTCAAAAGTTTATTTTAGGTAGAAGAAACATTTAATATTAAAGTAAAAAATTTCCAA
>JAQZBX010098505.1:0-11574 GCA_029593785.1 Cabassous unicinctus
GCAAACATAGCCCAGCTGTTCTCTCCCAGCTCTGTTTCCAAAAATTAAATATGGACCCTCCTCTCACCCTGTTTCTAAAAATTCAGTGAGACAGATGTTTCAAGGACACTGAGAAACAGAGCCGTCAAAGGCTTGTGTGGTTTTGCCATAGGTCTCTCTCTCTCTTTTCCTATTCTTTTATTCTGTCTCCCAGGTAACGGTAAAGAATACTCAGGCATTCTCTCCCCTACCCTTTGCTGCTGCCCCCTGACCCAGCCTAGCCCCGTGAGCTCAGGCGCAGACCCACGGCCATGCTGTGGAGGTACAGCCAGTGACTGCGGCACGGGGGCAGAAGTCCTGGTCCCTGCTCCTCCCCTTCCTGGAGCAGAAGGGATGGGCTGTTGTACTTTCCATTGTCGTTTTATAACTTCATTTGCAGCAGGTCCTGAAACCAGCAGGCAGGCACAGCGTCTGGGCAAGCAGAGAGTTCTCAGAGTAGCTCTTCAGACATCATATGTTCTTTTCCTTTGTTGCTATGAGTATAACTAATCTTCGAGAACAGGACATACAGTGCTCCATGTGACTTTCTGAAGAACAGTAGGTAACGGGCATGGCCGGTTCTTTTTATCTTTTTCTCATGAGAAAGAAGGAAATCGTTATATGGCGAGATAAAATCAAACACGCGGTGAGTGTAGGGTCCTCGGGCAGAGGCTGGGAACGGGACTGAGCCTCCCAGCACGCAGAAGGAACTCTAGGATGACCCATCCCAGCCGGGACCCAGCCTTGGCCATCTGGTTCTGGACCTGCCCCAAGGTCAGATGGAGTTTCCACCACAGCCCTGTCGGCCACTGAGTTACAAACGCCGGGGAGGGCAGGGGACAGGGCTTTGTCGAGGCGCTCAGCGGCCCGGGGCCTGAGGCAGCACCGGCCCCTTTAGATCCCACCAGACAACCCCATTCCCTCTTTTTTGGGGAAACACAAAGCCCTCCTCCTCTCTTGGCATGGAGCCCTCTAGTCCCGATCTGGACGGGGTTTGTGAGTGCGCCAATCATGCCGGAAGACGACGGTGGCAGGGACGGGTTCACGGTGACCCACCTTCTCCTCCTCAGGCTTGGCTTCCTCTCTCCTCGGCTTGCATGGATATGGGGGAGCTGGTGGGGGGCTTGCCTCTGGGACTCAGGTTTGCCTCAGAGCCCCACCTGGAGGCCCAGGAAGGGCAGGGCCTGGTGACGGGCAGACCACGCGCTCCTTTCTCCTTGCCCGGCCCGCCTACAGAACTGCCACCAGCTGCCCCCTGTACTTGCGGCTGAAGAACAGGAACCTTCCCAGACCCTACAAGGTGGACTTGGGTGGACATTGGGCCTTCCCCACCCTCGGCTGTGGCATGAGGCAGGCTGCTGGTCTCCGGCCTCGTTAAAGGCACAAAGAAGAGTTGAAGGGCTGGCTGCAACCGTCACATTTGCTACGGAACTTCCATCGTCCCGGGTGGTGAGGGGCAATGGACTCACCCGGCGCCGCGCTGTTTGTGGGGACCTGTTTCTTCTTCAGAGGACCCCCAGGGAGAACGACAGGAGACCAATGCAGGGAGGGTCCTAGTCTCTGCTCCCTGGGGAGCCCTGTGGCTCAGCACATGGCTCCCCTGGCCCAGGCGGGGGATCAGGGTGGAGCCTGGAAGGGAAGCTAGAGGCAAGTGGGAGCAGCAGGATGGCAGGTGCAGGGACGGCACCCGGCATCCAAACGCCCGCTCTGCCCACTGCGGGCCCCCACCTTCACCCCGTCATCGTGCTCCTGGCTTCTGTGTACCTCCTGCAGGCGCCCGTCATCGGCCACCCTCACATGGAGTTCCTTTACGTCTTCCTGTGTCTGCTCAGTGGCTTCCTGGTGTGTTTCCTATTTGTCTACTTGCAGCACCAGCCCGGGTGTCTGCACATGGCCACTCTGCATCTCCAGTTGCTCCTGGAAGTGGCTCCAGCCACCAAAACTGGTGACCGGAGACTGGTCAGGTTGTGACCCCTTGGCTGCAAACACCGCTATCCCACACGAGAGGCCAGGCCAGGCCCTCCTGAGGTTGACCTTGCCTAGACCTTTCCCCCCCAGGATGATATCCCCCTTCTCTAAGAGCTGCTCCTTCGACAGAGGTGGACCCCCCAGCCATGCTGGAGCTACACGACCCGCTCTGGGTCATAGTTATTGTCCCCCAGGTGGGCACCGGAGGTTAGATTCCCTGAGGCTTTGGGATTAGAATTCGGTGGCCCTGTTCAGCCTCTGAGGTTCCTTGCCCTGAGGAATTGTAAACCTTGGGGTGTATGTGCACAGAGAAGCAGAGCAAGCGACCGTGGAGAGAGGAAGACAGCACAGAGGGGGTATTGAGAGATGATGTGCCCCTGAGGGTTGGGGGAGAATCTGAGAGGTGGCTGCTCCCCAGCTGCTCCCCAGCTGCTTTCTAGTCCTGGCCCAGGCCCTTCTGTGGTCCAGCTGTCCCACTGTCCTTCCTGCTTTTTATTGTCTGGAACAACCTTATACCTTAAAACAAATTTCCCACTTAGCTCCAGCGAGTCTGAGGGCTCCTCGTTCTTGGAACTGGAGATGCCTTGGCTCTGACAAGTCTCCTTGATCAGGGAGAAGACATGAGACTTTTGTCACTGCTACAAGCCTCCAACCAGCTGGAAGGAAGAGACACATCCCTGGGGGGGGGTTATGGGCTTTGGGTAAAAGGAATGAGAGTGAAATTTCCAGAAGAAAGGATGGAAACTTGGAACAGACCTGCGTAGTTTTCTAGGAGTGCTGTAACGGAACTGGCCTAAAACCCCCGTTCTGGAGGCCAGAAGCTTGAGATCCGGTTGCCGGCAGGGACATGCTTCCTTCGAAGTCCGTGCTTCTAGCTCCGGGGTTTGGCGGCAATCTACAGTGGTCTCCCCTCTGTCCTAATTTCCTCTTTTTACAAGGACACCAGTCATTGAATGAAGGGCTCCCCGATGCCAGGGTGGCCTCATTTTAACCTGCCTAGCTCCATCTCTAATGACCCGATTTCCAAACACGCTCCCATTCTGAGGTTCTGGGGAGTCGAACTTCAGCATATCTTTTTGGGGGACAGAGTTGAATCCATAAAAAGACCCCGGAAGGCTAATGTCATTACAGGACTAAACAGCGACCAGAGAGCGGAGGTATCTGGCCGCCCAAGTGAGCAAGTGAGAGAGAAAAGGAGGAGACGGGCTGGGAGCCCTGCCCCTGCGGGCATGGGGTGGGGGTGGAGGGGGTTGGGGGGGGTAAGCCCTGGAAAGGGGCATGCCAGAGGACGCTCATGGACAGCATGCATGCGGCTGTGCTTGGATCAGTGAGCATGCTGGAGCAGGAAGGCTGCCAGAGAGTACCCCCAAGAGCTCGCTTCTCAACTACCAGCACCGTGCAGCCTTGTTCCTGAGAGAACGGCTGCCCGTGAAACGCCAGGAAAAAACCACATGCCCGTCTCCCCCCAGCTGCCTGCTGTAGAGATAAGAAAATTACAAGAAGGGCTGGTTTCTGCCCAGCTGCTTGTCAAAGGAGGGCAGGGATCAGGCAGCAATTCCACGTGGAAAGCTCCTGGACCCCTCCAGGAGGAATCAGCCTTCCCTCCTCGGGGCTCCCCCCAAACGGTGCATGTTTCTCGTGAGCTCTGCACCCCGGGGTTGGCTGGGGCTCCTATTCCCCTCCTGGGCAGTGGGTCTGGTGAGGGTGAGGTGGCTGAGGGCTGCTCCTCAGACATAAGCCTGCATCCCTCGGGTCCCACACCTGGCGGATAGACGTGCTAAACCGTGGACCCGTGAGGGGATGAGTCCCATTTGCCTATGACTTAAGATTTGCACCCATGCCCGTCATCTGCTGCCTTGCCCTGCTCCGCAAGGGGCTCCGAGGCTCCATCCCGAGAAGGTTCTTAAAGGAAGAGGGACATCGTCCACGCCTGGCACCTTCACCCTGCAGCTGGCAGTGGGTGCAGCTGGGATGAAGAAGTGGGGACTGACCCGAGCGCCGGCCTGGCCCTGGGGAGCCACCCCACGTGGGCTTGCCTCACGCTGGGACTCAGCCCATAGCAGCACAGCGCACTCTCCCTGCCCCAGGCCTCTTCCCAGACGGGAATCTGAGACTTTGTAGGGAATTAGCCATTGGCCCTACCTGCTCTGAGTCACTCAATGTTCTCCATAATTATTTCTCCTTTGTAAGGTGGGAGATGACACCGTAAGTGCCAGGACCCTGGTCTTTGGCCTGGAAAAAAATGTCCTGAGCCTTGAGGACAAGGGCTAGGAGTCCTCATTGTTCCCTCCAGAGAAGCGACACATGCCAGGAAATATCTGGGCAGGGGCTGGCCAGGATCCGGGGAAGCGAGGCAGGGGCCTCTCCTCGCGTGTCACCATCGGCATCTGGAGGTCTCTGTTTTGGATGGCTGGTTACTCCTAGAGTCATAAGCACTCAGCTCTTTGGACTTCCTTCTGACCATTTACACTCTCCTTTGCTGAGTAGATAAATTTGGGGTCTCAGGCCTCACAGAATAATCCTCACAAATTCCTATCATGGTGAAAATCTCAAAAGTTACAAAAGGGTATAAAATAAAAATGAAAATTTCTTCCTCTGCATTTCCCATTTCCAGAGGCAATCAGGTTCCTTGCTTCCTTCCAGAAAATTTTATGCACCTCCAAGCAAACCATGATGGAGAGACCACTGCTGTTCTGCTCGTTGGAAAAATTATGACCGGTTCAGTTGCACTTTGTTGCAGGGATGTCATTGTCCATTCATGCCTCCTTCCCGGGCCACATGTCCGAGACCATGTCTGTGGCGGCCTGTGATGGTTAGGCTAATATGTCAACTCGGCCGGGTAATTGTGCCCAGTTGTTTAGTCAAGCAAGCACTGGGCTAATTTTAATACAAGGACATTTACGGACTTTGGTCACCAATGAGTTTACTGTGTGGATGGCTGATTATATCTGCATCAACCAGGGAGATTGCCATCAGCAATGAGTGACACTTTATCCAATCAGTTGAATGCCTTAAAAGGGGAAGTGATTTCAGCATCCAGAGAGAATTTTCCAACTCATCTTTGGACAGCCAGCATCTCCTGGGAACTCATCAAGGACCTTCATTGGAGCCCCTGGTTTGCAGCCTGCCTGAGGAATCTGGACCTGTGCATCCCCATGGTCACGTGAGAGACTCTTATAAAATCTCATACTATTTACAGATATCTCCTGTTGATGCTGTTTCCCTAGAGAACCCTGACTAGTACAGCTTGCTACCAGGAGTGGGGTTAAATTAGTTTGGGCACATCCATGTGATAAGATATTGTGTAGGCCGAAGTTATCATGCTTTAGCAAAATATTTAACAATACAGAAAACTATTCAAATACTTTTAGGGAAAAAACACCTAAAATATGTTATTATTCTGATGAATATTGTGGCTTTGCATAGCACACTTACTTCCCTGGGCCTCTATTTCGTTTTCTTTGAAATAAGTTGGACTAAGAACTCTTTCTAATCTCCAATTTGAAGTTTCAAAGTGTCTTTGGTTTTGACCTGGAAAGGTTCCCTCACAATATTTAATGGGTAGCAGAGTGTTTCTGGCACTTTCAGTTCTAGATCAGATCCATCAGTTGTGCCACTGACTCTAGTTGTGCAAATTTCACTCTGGGTGGAGAGTCAGTTTGAACAGGTGGGAACAGGTGGCACCACCCTAAAAGTGGCACCCCAGAGGCAAATTTGAGCTTCTCTTCAAACATGGACACCATTTCACAAATGGTGCTGTATTATTATTTTATCTCTGCGGGAGGAAAAACTGGTTCTGCAAATATGCATAAAGGAAATTTTGTCTAGTGAGGGCTTTTGAGTCTTTGTTTCTGCCTAGATGTGGGCTGAGGAAGGAAAATTGCCCCGTTCAGCCTTTGGGGTACCAGTGAGAGAGAAAGAAGGAGGGAAATATAGAGAGACAACGTGCGGATTATTGAGCTATAACCCTGGCACAGACAGACAGACGTGCGCATGCAGATACAACATCCCTTTTAAAATTGAAGTGGGCTTGTACTATGGATTTTTCTAAAGATTCTTTAACACCTTATTTGGGGGAACGTTTTGTATCACATTTTTTATTATCAGCACATACTTCCTTTTTAACAACTGCTTAGTCACGCTGCCTGCTATTCATGCATGTTTGGTTGTTTCCATTTTATTAGATTATCAGCAAAGCTGGAGGAACCATCTTGGTATGTGGGAAGCTGATCATCAAACTATACGTGTCCTCTTTCTCTCTAAATCATGCCTGGTTTGCCTAGCTCCCTGGAATTAATGTTTGTCATTTAAACTTAAAGTTGTGACCTGATCTGGGAGCTTGGTTGACTGATTTGCCAATAGAACATAGAGCTTAAATCATTGCTGATGTTTTTCATTTACAGAAAGAGATTATGAATTGAAGCTTTTGGAAAAGCACAGGATCTTAGCACATTCATGAAAGTGTCTCCTTTACTGTTCCCCCCCTCGATTATGTAGTCAGGGCCCCTGAGAGCGAGTGCAAAGCATTTGGGAACCATAAGACTAGCTAAATCAACTGCCAAAAAAAAAAAGCATTTTTCAAGTCATCTCTGAACATTTTCCTTTAGAGAACATCTTTTTGGGAGTGACGTTTAGATTTGTGTACGTATGCTTTTCATGTTAAAACCAGAAGACTATACAATTTTTAAAGGTGAAAGCTTAAGCGATTTTTTTTAAAGGTCATAAAATGTATTACTTTGATCCAAAGCCCTCTTCAAACCCTTCAGAGAAAAGACTTGATTCAAAGCTATTTTAAAAATATAACACAAAGGATGTGAATTTCTGAATGTGAGAGTAAATGGCAGCTTTGGAGCTGATTTCCCATTAGAGACTACCAGAGCAGGAGATCACCAGTGCCAGGTGACCAGCCCAGAGATGAAGAGGCACAGAAACATGTCGCTGGAGAGAAAAGAACAGGTGGAAAGAAGCCACTTGGCAGAGGCGAGCCGCCTCCTCCCAGCCCACGGCCCTGGGGTTGGGTGAGGGCCGCTCTGGCCGCCCTGAGTCCGTGCCTTTGCCCTGGCGACCCTGCTGGGGTGGTCTCTGTCTGCGAAGCTTGGGTTCTGGCGCCACGCAGGATGTCGGTCATTCCCACCCTGAAGGTGTGTGGTGAGCCCCAGCGGGGAGCCAGCCCAGGGAGGGACCCACCCCAGCTCAGTGGGCAGCCGGTCAGTTCTCCAGGCAGCGTCACCCGGCTTCAGGCTCCTTCCCAGGGCTCCCTGGGTCTGCCTGCTCTGGGAGCACGTGGCGCCTGAGGTGGCAGCCCGGGGAGTGTGCCTGGGTGAGAGTGAGGAGGTGACAGGGCAGCTCGGCTCAGGGAATGGAGGTCCCTGAGCCGGGCCTGCAGCTTTACTCCACAGGCAAGAGAGCAAGCTGGGCTCTGGAGAGGAGAGCGGCTCCTTGGGCTGTGAGGGGCTGAGCAGGAGAGCAGCTAGCTAGGGCCACAGCAGTGGGTCTGCGGGATCTGGACAGATCTGAGACGCAGGGCAAGGGACAATTGCCGGGTCTTCTGGTTTACAGGTGAGGGGGAGATGTCAGTGATGTCAAGCTCTGAGAGTGAGCCTGGGTGACGTGGTGATCGTGGTATAGTTGGTGGAAGTAGGGAACATGGGAGGGCAGCAGTGTGTCAGTTTCCCAGCTGCTGTGATAAGCACCACACAATAGGGTACTTATCACAGGAATTCACTGAACTACAGTTTCAGAGGCTAGAGGACTTGCCTCCACCCGGGGTTGGTGTCTCTGGTTGGCTGGCATCTCTGGGGCTCCTGGGCTTTTCCATCACATGGCAGTGCACACGGCGGAGGCTTCCTGTCTAAGCAGAATGAAATTTTGTTTATAGAGGGCTCCAGGAATAGGATTGAGGCCCATCCTGAATGAGGTGGGTCACACCTTAACTGAAGCAGCCTCAACAAAAGGTCCAACTTCCAATAGATTAAATTTAAGAACATGTTTTTCTGGGGTATGTACGGCTTCAAATCACCACGCTTTCTTGGGATCCTCCATTCTTTGGATGATAGAGTAGTATTGACTTTCCAGTGCTGCCCGCCTCTGCTCGTGCTGCCCACCGAGGTGGCTGCGGGAGAAGTCCTTCCTGGGCTGGCTGGCAGAGGCGACGCGCGGCAACGTGTCCCCTGCTCCGTGTGGGAAGCACCCACGTGAGGTGGTGACAGGAGAGGCCTCGGCAGGCCCCGACAGACTGGAGCTGGGACTGCTCTGCATCGGATTCCTGTGATCAATTTTCATCCTTTTAGTTGAAAGGAATTCATCCTTTTAATTAGCAATGGGTGCGGTTCCTTTAGCAACTCCCTCGCCATGACTTGGCAGTGGTGACAAGGTCAGACATGGAGTTCAGGGTAAATGCCGGGGTAGCTGGCCGGAGCTCCTGAATGACTGATGGTCCTGTGGGGTTCAAGAGGGTGAACTCCCCAAGTTGGGCCTCGGCACAGTGGGGTCACCAAGGGCCGCATCTGCTCCTTGTCTTGGTGGTTCTAGACACTTCTTGGCTTGGCCAGCTCCCAGGGCTCAGCACTGGCGTGCTCTGATGGAGCCCACGGGGACGGGGATACAAAGCAGGTGACGTGCAGCAAATTCCCAGAGGAGAACTCACCCGCCAAAGGGACGGAGCGCGCACTGGCCTCATCCCACCTCCGCGCCGCTGTGGGCCCCTCAGCTGCCTGTTGCTTTCGGTGTGATTCGTCACCCCCCACCTGCCTCCCCTCGACCCTCCCTCGCTGTATCCTCTCTCCTGCTCTGCCCGCACCCCCCGGCCCGCTGGAGGGTGGCTGCTCGGCTTCCCCGCTCTGAGTCTCTATGCCCAGGCCTGTGTCAGGCAGCAGTGCCAGGCGGAGGACCCTCCGCCCGTCGGGGACACGCCTCCCCCGAGCAGGGCCAGTCCCCGGCGGCGTTCCACAGAGGGCTGCCTTGCCTGCTGAGGCTCAGGGCGGGGGGCCTTGCATCTGGGTGGCTGCGTGCCCGCGGGACAGACGGGGCCCGAGGCCTGTGGCAGGAGGACATACGCAGGCTCCACAGTGATGCCACCTCCCCAGCCCTCGGATGGGGCTGTGGGCGCGGGGGGAGGGAAGCAGTGCCTGGCTAGCCAGGTGCTTGCTCCCCGAGGTCACAGTGATGTGCACGGCGGCGGCAGCTCCTTTCTCTCCTGGGTTCTGTTGACTGGCAGCCCCCGTGGCTTCTCCCGCTGTGGCCAACTTCCTTTGCTGGTAAGGACTTCGGCCGTCTCGGATGAAGGCCCACCCTCGTTCCTTCTGGCACACCTCCGAAGGTCCAGTTTACACATAGGCTCACACCCCCATGAGCCTGAAGGTGCCTTTTGTGGGAGGCGTGATTCAATCCCCAACAACTGTAGCACAGAGAGGTTAAGTAACTTGCCCAATGCCCCGGAATTTGAATTCAGGCAGTCTGGGTTCCAAGAGCCTGCGCCTCCAGCCACGATGATATTTTGCCTGAAGACAATGGGAATTAAGAAAATGTGACAAATGTATGATGCTAACGCCAATGGTGGTTGCCTCCACGGTGGGCAAGTTCCCTTTTGTTTGCCGAGCATCACATCGTGCCTCTCTAGGGAGTAACACCTCTTTCCTTATGGGGCACTGAGACTCCCGCCTCTCCAAACAGGTACTTCTGGAAGAGGCTGCTAAGTACAATAGCCCACCCCCAGGCCGGGCCACGCGGAGCCCTCCTGGGGTTTTCTCAGACCGGCACTAAGACGAGAGGAGCCAGCCTGACAGAGAAAGAGGCGGACGCACAGGGAGATGCGGAGATGAGGGCCAAGAAGAGCCCCTCCCGTGCGGTCCTGTGGCTTGAGACGCAGAACTAGTAACCGAGCCAGTAAACCCCCTCTTGGCCTCCCCTAGTTTATGTCTGGTTTCTCACACTAGTGACCAGAAAATTCTTAACTCTTAAAAGTTAAAAAAAAGTGGTAGTTCTCTGCTAGGAGGCTACCCTTGTACTTCTCAGCACATGCCCCCACCCACTTGCTCCCACTTTCATTCCTTTAACACTGTTCAATAAACCATCTCGCTGCCTAAAAAAAAAAAAAGTTAAAAAAGACTTTTCTTAAAAAATCTCTTTGCAGGTAATTGATTCTTTTTTTTTTAAACCACAGCCACATTTTATCTACCTATCTATCAATCATCTATCATCTATCTATCTATTATTTGGAGGTACCAAGGATTGTACATGGGAAGCAGGTGCTGAAACCACTGAGTTACACCTGCTTGCCATAACCGACTCTTATACTAGCCTGATTAAAATATCCTTTCCTATTTTTCAAAAGTGGAAACTGAGGCTTGGAGCTGTTATGCGACTTGTCAAGCCACAAGTCAGAGGCAGGGCTGGCAAAGAACCCACTGGTTTGCCCCTTGGGCCGGGGTGCTGTCTCCTCTTCCGCCTTGTGCTCTCCTGGGGTCCCGTGGAGAGGGGGTGGTCCTGGCCCTGCCACGTCTTTCACCATCAGTCCTCCCTGAGCTCTGACCTGGCCTTTGCCTTTACTCAATCCTCTAGCCAGCTTGACTCGGGGTCTCTGGGGGACCCCCACTTTCCGCCACCACGGAGCTGATGGGGCCGTGTAGAACAGAGGTGCCTGGGGGCTGCGAGAGCCTGCTGGGGCCAGCCCGTCTCCTGAACCCTATTTTAGGGTCTGCTAACCCTGGTCCAGGTGCAGGGAGCCTGCGGTGGGAGGGGTTTCCTGTTTACCGCCGGGGTGAGGGCTGGTCAGGAGGGCCCTTCTGTGGTGACTGCGCGGCGTGCCATCTCCCACCTACCCTCATGCCCCCCACGGGCCACCAGCCCGTCACCACGGAGAGCAGCTCCTCTCCTGGGAAGCGGGCCGAGAGCATCTTTGCCGGGCCTGCACGCTCTGCTGCCGCCCTCTCAGAGCCCCTGGACTTCCGCGGCACCCCATTTCACAAAGGAAGAAGCCAAAAATAAAATAAAAACAGTTAATTGACTGATGGAGTGACTCATTCATCTAAAAAGCAAGAAAGAGGCTGCCCGGTCACACGTGTGCTTCACATGAACCCCAAGCTCAGCGTGGTGAAGTGACCTGTCCGGGTCCCCAGGGGTCAGTGCTGGAGCCGAGCCCTTCAGCGCCGGCCTCTCACACCCCACGGTCTGCAAGCGGCCCAGCGGGGTCCCTGCAGCTGGCAGGACCTGTCCCACCGTGACCCCATGATCCTGGCCACAATGGTGGGGAAGGGGGTGCTGCTCTCACCCGGCCCCCTCAGGAAGCAGCTGCTGGAAACCCAGCCCCGGCGCCACGCTGGGCCCTTGCTGGACGCGCACCGCAGACCTGCCCGGTCAGAAGCTCTGGGGTGGCCCAGCCCCTGAGGGTCTTTATTTTTACTTTTTTAATGGGACTGTTGTCCTTTCCTCCTCTGATTGCACAGCACCACCTCCCCACAGCTCCCCTGGCTGCAGGGGCGGAGTTCTTGGCCCCTCACGGTAGAATTTCCTCCTACCCTCAAAGCGGTCGGGGCGCTGGAGTCCACGTTGGGTGGAGGGTGCCTGGCGTCAGGGGCGGCAGCTGCGGGG
>JAQZBX010098506.1:0-11573 GCA_029593785.1 Cabassous unicinctus
CTCTCTCCTACATCGGAGGTCTTCAGGATCGAACCCTGGTGAAGACTGGAGGAGGAGGATGAGAAGAGATGAAACAGACACAGAGAATTGCCCAGCGAATGGACACAAAACAGCAAATGGGGAAGGGGGGGGTTAAAATGGATCAAATAAATAAATAAATAAATCTTAAAAACAAAACAAAACAAAAAAAACACTCCAGCATCAAAACTGCTGCAACTCTGTTCTTTGTGATGCCTTTTATATTTTCTTCCCCCACCCACCAAGGGGTGGGGCTCAATGCCCTACTGACATGGCCCAGTCAACTCCCTAATCATAACTTAATCATGCCCAGATTAGCATATCAGTTTACAAGCATGATCCAATTATATTTTTGGAATTCATAATTACATCAAATTGCCCAACTGCAATATATGGTATATCTTTTTCTACCTTTTTACATTCAATCTATTTGTAACTTCATATTTGCAGTGCATCATTGGTTAATAGCATATGGTCTGGCATTTATATCCAGTATGACAATCTCTGCCTTTCCATTCAACTGTGTAGATCATTTACATTTAATGTAAAATTAGATCTAGTTAGGTTTAAGTCTATCATCTTGCTCTATTTTCCATTGTCCTTTCTGTTTTTGGTTCTTCTGATGCTCCTTTCCTGCCTTTTTTGGAGGGGGATAATCAAATATTTTTAGTATTTCACTTCATTTCTTCTACTGGTTTCTTGACTATATGTTTTTAAATTAGTTTGTTAGTAGAGTATCAATGTGCACACTTAACTTATCAAAATATGTTTAGAGTTAATATTGAACCACTTCATGCCTCACATCTGACTCTTCACAATTGCTGCTTTATATTTCCAGCTTCATGCTTCTTGCTTCTTGCAAGAGTAAAATTCCTTTTACCCTCCACTGTCCTTTGGGCTATTGCTGTCATATCTTTTACTTCTACATATATTATAGACCCTATTTTATAATATTATTATTTTTATTTCAAATAGTAAATTGGTTTTATGGAAATTTTAAAAAAGAAGAATTTTGTATTTTCCCACTTACATTATTTCTAGTGCTCTTCATTCCTTCTGGTAAATGCAAGGAATCATCTGATATAATTTTCCTCAGCCTAAAGAACATCCTTTAGCATTTCCTATAGTTCAGGTCTGTGGGTAAACAAAAATCTCTCAGCTTTCATTTACCTGAAATTTTCATTTTATCCTTATTTTTGGAAGCTATTTTTGCTGCATATAGAATTTCTGATTGGGAAGCAGATGTGGCTCAATCAAGTGGGCTCCCATCTACCATATAGGAGGTCCAGGGTTTGATTCCCGGGGCTTCCTGGTGAAAGGCAAGTTGGCCTGCGTGGCAAGCTGGCGCAGCAAGATGACGCAACAAAAAGAGGCACAGAGGAGAGACAATAAGAGATGCAGCAGACCAGGGAGCTGAGGTGGCGCAAGAGATTGAGCGCCTCTCTCCACTCCGGAAGGTCCCAGGGTCGGTTCCCAGTGCTGCCTAAAGAGAAGACAAGCACAAAAGAACACAGAGAGCAGACAGTGAGCACAAAACAGGAGGGCAGGAGGAGAAATAAATAAATAAATCTTTAAAAAAAAAAAGGATTTCTGACTTAACACACTTTTGCTTTTAGCGCTTTAAAATGTCCTCCCATTGTCTTCCAGCCTCCGTTGTTTTTTATGGGGAGTCACCATTATCTATATCATTGTTCCCCTGCATGAGATGTGTTTTTTCCTCTGGGTTTTTTCAAGATTTTCTTCTTATTTTTGATTTTCAGCAGGCTGACAATGATGTGACTTGGTGTTGCAGTTTGGCAGTTTGATGTAATTATGAATTCCAAAAATATAATTGGATCATGCTTGTAAGCTGATCTGTTAATCTGGGCATGATTAGGTTATGATTAGGGCGTTGACTGGGCCACGTCAGCAGGGCGTTGAGCCCCACCCCTTGGTGGGTGGGGAATCGAATATAAAAGGCAAGGCAGAGGACAGAGTTGGAGCAGCTTTTGAGAAGCAGTTTTGATGTTGGAGAGAAGGCCCCAGGAGCCGTTTGCCCGATAGTCTGCAGCTGACCTTGTGGAGGAAACAGAGGAGCTGAGCCCGGAGAGAAACGCCGCCCCGGGAAGAGAGGAACCCCAGAAGCCTGAACCCTGGCAAACGCCGGCAGCTGTCTTGCTCCAACACGTGGCAATGGACTGTGGTGAGAGAAGAGACTTATGCTTTCTGGCCTGGTAACTGTGGACTTCTACCCCAAATAAACACCCTTTATAAAGACCAGCCCATTTTTGGTGTTTCACATTAGCACCCCTTTGGCTGACTAATGCACTGGGTATAGTTATTTTCATGCTTATCCAGCTTGGGGTTAACTGAGCCTTTTGGATCTGTAACTTGCTGCTTTTAATCAAATTTTGAAAATTTTTGGTCATTATCTCATCAAGAGTCTTTCTGCCCGAGTCTCGCTTTCTTCTTCTGAGATGTTAACTACATGTCTATTAGACCATTTTATATTTCCTGTCAGATCCCTGAGGGTCTGCTCACTTTTCTTCTTTTTTCTTTTTGCTCTTTCTTTAGATTTGATAATTTCTTTTGATCTGTCTTCAAGTTTCTGGCTTTTTCTTCTGTTATCTACAATCTGCTGTTAAAGCTAAGCAGTAAATTTTTTTTTTTTTTTTAAAGATTTATTTATCCCCTCCTTGCTGCTTGTGCTGCTGTGTCCGTTTGCTGTGTGTCTTCTCTGTGTCTGCTTATCTCCCCCTTGCTGTGAGGTCTTGCTGCATCAGCCCAATGTGCCGTGCGGGCCGGCCTGCCCTCACAAGGAGGCCTCGGGAAGCGAACCCGGGGCCTCCCATATGGTAAACGGGGGCTCTATCGATTGAGCCACACCCGCTTCCAGCAGTGAATTTTTAATTTAGTTATTGTGACTTTAAAGTTTAGAATTTCTGTTTGATTCTTTCTATATAGTTTCTATTTCTATGCTGAATTTCCCTACCTGTTCACTCACCGAGATCATGTATTCCTCTAATCTTTGAACATATTTATAATAGCTGCTTTAAAAATCATATCTGATACATCTAGACAAGTTTCTATTGACTGCTTTTTTCTTAACCATATTTTCCAGTTTCTTTGCATTTCTAGTAAAATCTCATTGTATGCTGGACATTGTGGAAATGTCATAAAAAGACTGGATTTTGCTATCATCTTCTAAAGAGAGTTTTTTATTGTTGTCGTTCTGGTAGACAGTTTATTTACTGACTAATCATCTTGAACTTGTTTGGACTTGGTTTTGCACTTTATTAGGATAATCTGTGGAAAACCCAAGCTGTCCCCCTAGGTGCTCTAGCTTTCAAACTCTGCCCGCCCTGTGCATCTCCTCAGTGCTTGGTTTTAGGCTCCTTGAGAGGGGACCAGAGCATGCTTAACTCCAGGCATTGTTCTGACTCCCAGGGATTAGACTCTGTGAACGGGGTGTTGATGAGCTGCCTCCACTGGGGCTGGGCCAGAACTTGGGGTCCCCAGCACTGCTCCCCGGCTAGTCTAGCAACGTGGAGGGGTCTTTTCTCAATCCTGCAGCAGTCACTCTCTCGGGTAACTTCTCCCTGCATACCACCCCAGCCCTCCAGCACAGGCTCACGTTAAACCCACACACAGGCTTCTGGACACAGGCCCCTCGTCTGCGTCCTCTCCAGTGCCCTGCCCTGCAGGGTCTCATACTCTGGTGTCTGCCTCCTCAGCTCAGCGGGGCCTTGTGCTCCGCTTGGACCAGCTCCCTGCACCACAGCTGTGGGGCTCACCTCCTGAGTTTCTGTCCTCCAGGGATGGCAGTCCTGCTCCTAAAAACAGTTGCCGCAAATTTTACAGTTTATTCATTGTGCATCATATTTTCTGTCTCATGAGCTGAGGCTGCTGGACTTCCTGGATCCTGTCGCCATGTGACTCAGGAGGCCCCGGGGGGGGAGTGGGCAGAGGAGGCCTGGCGACCTGGTCTGCAGAAAGTGGGCCGGGGCCTTGGCGCAGGGCCTTACAAGGGGCGCGGTGTCCGCAGGCTGGGGACCACCTCAAGCCTCCACAGGGTGAGGCGGGCGCGGGGAGGCAGCTTTCAGGAAGCAGCTCAGGATCCCTGGCCGCCCGGGGCCTAATCCTGGGAGCGGCCGAGATGGCTTTTTCCCAGGGCTCGTCTTACACGACACCCACACGAGGCTTTTGTGCCTTGGGGAACCCGCAGCTCTCCCCCTGGCTGAGCGTCCCTCCACCCTGCCACTGGGTCTCCGGGCAAAGGTGCACTGAGGGGCAGGGCCGCTCCCGGGCCACACCCGAGGGGCTTGCTGCCCAGCGCCCAGCTCTCAGGGCTCCAGCCATTTCCCCGAAGCGCCAGTGCCAGGCTCTGGACAAGTCAGCTGCCGGAAAGCAGAGACCCCTGAGTGGGCTCAGGGGGCTTTCAGGGCATGGTGGGCACGGGCAGGGGGGAGCCTTGGAAGCACCCAGACCTCAGCTTCCCATGACCCTTCCCTCACTCTCACGTCTACCCCGGCGGCCTCGGCCAATGCTGAGTGGGCCCCCCTGGCACCCACGGTGGCCCAAGTCCCTCTCCTCTGGCCACAGCAGCTGCGGGCTTGGGCCCGGCCCTGACCGCACTGCTTGGACGCGCCTTCCCCTCATTGGTCTTCCTTGGAGGTCCTGGGTCCCTGCCAACGGTGGGTGAAGAACAGAATCAACAAGCCAATGACGGGACGACCAGAGAGGCCAGGGTTTGGAGTTCGAGTTCCCACTCTGGCACTTCCTAGCTGGGCAAAAATCTTAACTCCTCCAAGGCTCGGGTCAGTGCCTGTACTGTGAGGGCGATCGTCTCCCCGCAGGTGCCAGGTCCTTCCCCCGGCTCCTGGGGCAGCACACACCTGGGGGCCCCAAAGGCTTGGCCTGTGCCAGCCTCAGGAGGGGATCACGGTGGCTTCGTGTGCACAGGCCCTGCAGGAGCCTCTCTCTGCAGTGTCCCCTGGGCTCGAATGTCCCCTCCACAGAGGGGCTGCTTGTGGCAGAGGAAACCTGACGCTGAGCCCACAGGCCACGCTGGGCCGCTTGGGCACCCCCGGGGTGAGGGCCCCTCCCATGGGGTTTCCCAGGGCAGCCTGGGCCCCCAATCCACTCCCTGCAGGGAGCCCCAAGGCTCAGAGGGCAGGACCTAAAGCAGCAGCACCCAGGCCCCCTGCACCTCGGCAGCACTGCCCCGAGGGCCAGAAGCACCGGGAAGTCGGGGAGGCCTTCGTTGCTCAGAAGGAAAAGGAATGAGCCGGCTCCTGGCTTCCCCCTGCCTGCAGGTACGGCCGCAGAGGCCCCAGGCCCGGCTGGCTCCCTGCACCTGGCACAAGGGGGACCCAGATGGGGACCCCCCCCAGGAGCCAGCCACCCCGGCCAGCTGTGCCGAGCCACAGGGAGCGCCCGGACGACGCGAGCCTGGCTCAGACCCCATGAAAGCCAGCGGCGGTGGGGAGGCTGCCGAGTCCCTGGTGAAGCGTGCGAGCCTGAGCGTGTCCCTGTGAGCGTGGGCGTGCAGGGGCCGGGCCGAGCCTGCTGCCACCTGGGGTCCAGGAACACGGCCAGAGGATGGCAACTGGCCTCAAAGGGCCGAGGGGACCCCAGCCCTTAGCCCCCTTCCTTCCCTGCAGCCCCGCCCCACTCCTGCTCAAGTGTCACCTTCTAGGTGGGGCCTAGCGTTTCAGGAGTTTCTCGCTCAAGGGCTCTCTCCTTATCTGGAGAAACAGGAAAAGCAAATCCAGCCTGTCCTTCTTAAGTGGCCACAAAGGAATTTGAGAAGGAAGCTCAGGGGTTGCTGAAAGGCCTTTGTCCCAGCCCCCCTCAGGTGCCTGAGGCCTCCCTCCTGCTTGTCACACGTGTGCTCCCCCGGGGCCATGCCCCCTGCCCGGCAGCCCCTTCCTCCACCCCGCCGTCCTTCGAGGGCCTTCCAGGGTCCTTCGAGGGCGCCCGCGCCAGCTCTGCCTGCAGCCCTCTGCGGGTTGGCAGTTCCCGCTTCAGGAGGAGTGTGCCGGAACTGGGCACACACAGGAGCACATGCAGGCGTGCGCCCAGCACCCCTGCCCAAGGCAGCCCCCAGCCCCCTGGTGCTCAGGACCCCGGCCTCAGCTCCCCCCGCCCCCAGCTTGACCACAGCTGCCTCCCCCTGTGTGACATCAGCCCCGGGAGGGGGCACCCACCCCTCGGAGTGCACCTCAGAGCTCAGGGCTGGCACTCTGCAGGTGGCGAAAGTAAAGAGACAGAGTCAGGCCAGGGTGGGCTCCCCGCTGACAGGCCCCACACAACCTTGGACAGTACACTCATCTCTCAGGCCTGCCGCCCTTTAGTGCATTGGGGAGAGGGGGGGTGACACACACAAAATCAATAAGTAAATCACAGGGAGTGCTCAGGAGGGAAGCAGGGGGGGATGGGGGGAGCTGGTGGGGTGCTCGGGGAAGGTGGTCCAGGACGTCTCCATGACACGGCGGCTGCTGTCAGTGCAGAGGCCCCGAGGCAGGAGCAGGCCTGGTGTGCTGGAAACGGCACAGGGAGGCCAGTGTGGCCGGAGCAGGCCAGTGCGCAGAGGGGACAGGGTGACCGATCGATGGCACCAGGCCTGGGCTGTGCGCCAGGACTGGTGAAACTTGTGGAGGTTTGATTCAGACCTGCATTTTAGAGGCACGGCCCAGGCCGCCTGTGCACAGGCTCTGGAGACACAGTCCAGGTAGAAGCCCCGGATTCCTGACGGGCTGGGTACTGGGTGCGAGGACGAGTGAACCCAACTGGGAAGGGAGACTGGCCACCAGCCGGGGCCGGGAGTTTGGTTTCCGAGAGATGGAGTCGGCCACGCCTCTTAGACACACAGATGGGTTTCGGGCAGTACCTTGGGCCTGGAAACAGGCGCGCTCTGGTGTCAGTGGGGGACAGCTGGCTAGGGAGGGGGCCGGCCAGGGGTGCTGGAAGAAGCCTGGGGCCCTGGCTCCTCTGCGGTTGGCTGGGTGTGGCAGATTGGATTTCCAGAATATTTGCCTTCTCACAGCTCTCCTTGCCCTGTGCTGCAGCACAGGACTTGAGTATAATAAGACTGGCTGGCTGCTTTCCAGTGCACTAGAGAAATCGGGGAAGGAAAATTCCCAGCGCAAGGGCCACATGAGGGACTTGAGGGCATCTGCAGCAGCCCGAGAGGAAACACTTAACTCCTGTAGTTACAGGGTCAAGTGCTCCGAAACCCAGACCCAAAAGCTACCCCGAATCACAGTGTAAATTGAATGCCACTCTCATGGGGTCTTTTTTGTTAGCTGCAGCGTTCATCGGCAATAAACGGGACCTGGGACATCGGGGTGATGGGCCGAGACTCCTTCCCATTAGACGCAGCTTTTCCACTCCTGCCTGAGGAGCTGGGCTCCTTTGCCTGAAGAGGCTGCAGGGTGGTTTGGAGCTGTGTACTCTAGAAAAACATTCTCGAGCTTACTCCATTCCTGTGGGTGGGAACCCACGTAAATAGGACCTTTTGGTGGGGCACCTTCAGTTAAGGTGTGGCCCAGCTCACTCACTGTGGGTCCTAGTCCTCTTACTGGAGACCCTTATAAGCAGAATGAAATTCAGACACAGAGAAAGCCGAAGGAAGAGAAGGGAGAGGCCAGGAGAGGCCTCCATGTGCACTTGCCCTGCCACGTGACAGAGGAGCCCAGGACCAAGGATCCCTGGCAGCCAACCCCAGAACTCCAGTCTTCAGGAAGAAAGCATCACCTTGATGACACCTCAGTCTGGACTTTCTCCTGGCCTCAAAACTGTGAGCGAATAAATTCCCGTTGGTTAAGCCAAACCATTACACGATATTTGCTTGGGCAGCCTGATTTCTCCTTGCAGCTCATAGTAAAATACAAGAGGAAAAGGATTAGTTGAAAACTGAACTCTGAAGCACAAAGAAGCCAGAAATTGATAGTTTGGAAAATTCTGAGCCCATCCAGAGAGTGTGCTCTGAGACTCCAGCCAGAAGCGGCTCTAACAGGAACCTCCCTGAGCTTCCGGAAAGCAAGTTCCCGGAGAATAGGGTTCCACGTGAGGGTTTAACTGAACATGGGACCAGCCGGCCATTTCGGTGGAAGTGAGGATGGAATCACGTCTTCCCAAAGGCCTGCTCAGGTCCCGAGGCCTGGTACTGGGCGTGAACCTGTCTGTAAACAGGCCCTGGAAGACGTGATTGGTTACGATGTGTCCAGACTGAAGGACGGTGGCCTCATTCAACCTGGCTGAGGTCCTTGTAAGTGGAGGACATGAGGCACAGAGAAGCCACAGGGGCAGCCAGAAGCTGGAAATAACGGAACACTGGAGACAAAGGAGAAGACGCTGCCATGTGCACTACCAGGGCACAGGAGGAGTCTTAGAATCTATACAAAAGCACAAGCAGCAAAAGGGAAAAAATGGTAAATTGGACCTCACGGGAATTTAAATTTTTGTGCATCAAAGGACATTATCAAGAAAGTGAAAAGACAACCTATCGGATGGGAGAAAATATTCTGGAAACCATATATCTGATAAGGGTTTAGTATTCAGACTATATAAAGAACTCCTACAACTCAACAACAAAAAGACAAACAACTCAATTAAAGAATGGGCCAAGGACTTGCGTAGCCATTTCTCCAAAGAAAACCCATGAATGATGGAAAAACCAAGGAACCCCAAAGATTGCCAGTCAGTTAGAAGATGCCAGGAAATGCCAGAAGATGCTGACCCCAGGAGGAAGCACCTTCTAGCCTCTGAAACTGTGAGCCAATAAATTCCTGTTGTTAAGAAGAAAAAAGAGGCACATGAAAAGATGCTTGGGGGGCGGATGTGGCTCTGGTAGTTGGGCGTCCGTCTGCCATATGGAGGGACCTGGGTTCGATCCCCAGGACCTCCTGGTAAAATAAAAAATATATATAGAAGGCACATGGGCTGCCAGGCTCTGTGTGCCGGTGAGCCGCCAGGCCCCGGGAGCCAAGGAGAGAGACAAGACGAGATGCTCCGAAAGCTCCGAGAACCAGGAGCCGAGGAGGCGCAGACGGCAGAACACCTCTCTCCTACATTGGAGATCTCCAGGATCGAATCCTGGTGAAGACTGGAGGAGGAGGATGAGAAGAGATGAAACAGACACAGAGAATTGCCCAGCGAATGGACACAAAACAGCAAATGGGGAAGGGAGCGTTTAAAATGGATCAAGTAAATAAATAAATCTTTAAAAAAAAAAGAGATGCTTAACACCATTAGCCACTAGGGAATGCAAATGAAAAGCACGATGACATACCACTTCACACCCACTTGGGCTACTATTTTAAAGAAAGGAAAGGAAATGTTGGGGAAGATGCAGAGAAGTAAGCACACGGTTGGTGGGAAAGTAAAAGGTGCAGCTGCTGTGAAAACAGTCTGGCGGTTCCTCAGAAAGTCAGGGTATTTCCATATGGGGTAGGTTGGATTTTGTACCCCAGCATTTCTTTTTTGAAAAAGATTTATTGTATTTATTTATTTCTCCCCATCCCCTTGTTGCTTTTCACTTACTGTGCCTGTTCGTCTTCCTTGTTTCTTTAGGAGGCACCGGAAGTCGAACCCGGGACCTCTGATGTGGGAGGGAGGCGCCTAATCACTTGAGCCACCTCCGCTCCCTGCTTCATTGTGTCTCCCATTATGTTTTTCCTCCCAGCATCTCTTGTTGCATCATCCTGTTGCATCAGCTCGCCACGCCTGCCTGTTGAGCCAGCTCGCTGTCTAGGATCCGAATCAGGGACCTCCTGTGTGGTAGGTGGGAGCCCAACCACCTGAGCCACATCCTCTCCCCCCAGCATCTCTTGAAGATGCTATTTTAACTCAGATGTGAATGAGGTTTACTCTTAATCTGGTTTACTGAAGTTGTTTAAAAGCAGAAGGTATTCAGAAATATACAGAGAAAGCTCTGGGGGAGAGTCAGATGGTGGAATTCAGTGGAACTGGAGAGAGAAAGAAGACATCGCCAACTGAGGGAAAAGGCCAGGACTGCCCGGAGCCCGGGAGGAGGCTTGAGCCTCCAAACTGTGGGACAACAAATTGCCATTGTTCAGCCAACACCCGGTGTGTTATTTGTTGTAGCAGCTGGGAAACTAAAGTACCGTGTAACCTGGCAACCCCATGTTTAGGAATTTACCCAAAAGAATAGAAAGCAGGAACTAGAACAGACACTTGTACACCAGTGTTCACTGCACCATTATTCTCAAGAGCCAAAATGCAGAAACAACTCAAGTGTTCATCAACAGGTGAACGGAGGGGAGGGCGGACGTGGCTCGGGTGGTTGGGTGTCTGTCTCCCATATACAGTGAGGTGGGTTGGATCCCCTGGGACCTCCCAGTAAACAAACAAACAAACAAAAACAACAACAACAGGTGAACGGAAAAGCAAAATGTGGTCTATGCACAATGGAATGTTAGTCAGTTGTAAGAGGGAATGAAGTTCGGATGCACGTGACAACATAAATCAACATGAATAAGCCTTGACAACACGACACTGAGTGAAATCAGCCAGACACAAAAAGACAAATATTGCATGAGTCCTTCTTCTTCCATGAAATAATTAGAACAGTGGTTACTGGGGTGGGGGGCCGGGAATGGGGAGTTACTGCTTAGTGGGTATGAGTTTGTTTGGGATGATGAAAATGTTCTGGAAATAGATGGTGGTGAAAGTTACACATTTGTCAACCTATTTAACATGGCAGAATTTTACACAAAAATGGTTTAAATTATTTTTTTTTTCTCAACTTTATTTGTACATTTAATAATAAAAAATATAAACAATTAAAAACTAAAAAGTAAACACAGATGAATAAATATATACATTTCTCCATTACATGTAATGGATACATATAAATTTTTTTTATTTTTTTGTGGATCAAACAATATGTTACACAATATATTTAGTTCATAGTAACGCATTCATACAGTATTTGTCCTTTTGTGTCTGGTTTGCTTCACTCAGCATAATGTCCTCCAGGTTCATCCATGTTGCCATATGCTTTACGACTTCATTTCTTCTTACAGCTGCATAATATTCCATCATGTGAATAGACCACAGTTTGTTTATCCATTCGTCTGTTGATGGACACCTGGGTTGTTTCCAACTTTTGGCAATGGTGAATAATGTCACTATAAACATTGGTGTGCAGACGTCTGTTCGTGTCACTGCTCTCAGTTCTTCTGGGTATATACCCAGTAGTGGTATTGCAGGGTCACGTGGCAAGTCTATATTCAACTTCTTTAGGAACTGCCACACAGTCCTCCACAGTGGCTGTACCATTCTGCATTCCCACCAACAGTGAAGAAGTGTTACTGTCTCTCTACATCCTCTCCAACACTTGTCGTTCTCTTGTCTTTTTAATAGTGGCCATTCTGATAGGTGTAAAATGATATCTCATTGTAGTTTTGATTTGCATTTCCCTAATCATGAGTGATGTTGAGCATTTCTTCATGTGTTTTTTTGCCATTTGTATTTCTTCTTTGGAGAAATGTCTATTCAAGTCTTTTGCCCATTTTTTAATTGGGTCGTTTGTCTTTTTATTGTTGAGT
>JAQZBX010098507.1:0-11575 GCA_029593785.1 Cabassous unicinctus
AACTCTTTACTCTTCAACCATTTCTTTCTTTTCATAGACTTCCTTTGGTCTACTGAAAGTCCTTTTTTTTCTCTTTATCTTATTTTTTTCTATTATAGAAGTTGTAGGCTTACAGAAAAATCATGCAGAAAGTACAGAGTTCCCATAAACACTTCCCCCCAACTAATCCCCTGCCCCACAGTTTTCCCTACTATTAACACTTTGCATTAGTGTGGTACTTTTGTTACAATTGATGAAACAATATTATTATAATTATACTCTTAACTACAGACTATAGTTTACTTTAGGGTTCTCTGTGTTGTACATTTCTATTGTTTTTTTATTTTTACTTTTATTCTGGTAACATACATACAACAAAAAAATTCCCATTTTAACCACATTCAAATACACAATTCAATGGTGTTAATTACTTTCACAATGTTGGGCTACCATCACTGCCATCCATTACTAAAACTTTTCCATCCCTCTAAACAGAAACTCTGTTATCAATTAAGCCTTAACTCTCCATTCCCTACCCCCACCCTGACCCCCAGTATCCTGAATTCTAGTTTCTGACTCTATGAATTTGCTTATTCCAATTATTTCATAAAAGTGAGGTCATACCTTTGGCAGTTTGATATTGTTTATTAATTCCAAAAACAGATGTTGGGTTATGTTTGTAAACTGGTCTTTTCCTCTGGGCATATTGGATTATATTGGATTCAGAAGTTTCACTTTTACTTGATTAAATAATGATTGAGGCTTTGATTGGGCCACGTCAATAGGAATGTTGAGTCCCTGCCCTCCTTGGTGGTTGGTGACTCACAGAAAAACCTCACTACAGAGAAGGAAGTTTGGAGTTTTGATTCTGGAGCCTGGGAAGTAAACACATAGAGAAGCAGACACGTGAGGAAGGAGAGAAGGCTCAACTGGACACAGCAGAGGCCCCAGGAAGAGAGATGAGTCGTTTGCCTGATATTCTACAGCTGACCTTGTGGAGAGAGCAGAGGAGCTGAGCCCGGAGAGAAACGAGTCCCAGGAAGAGAGGAACCCAGGAAGCCTGAACCCTGGCAAACATCGGCAGCCATCTTGCTCCAACACGTGGCAACAGACTTTGGTGAGGGAAGTAACTTACACTTTATGGCCTGGTAACTGTGAGCTTCTACCCTAAATAAATAATCTTTATAAAAGCCAACATTTCTGGTATTTTGCATCAGCACCCCTTTGGCTGACTAATACAATAATACCATATTTGTCTTTTTGTGTCTGACATATTTCACTAAACCTGATATCTTCAAGGTTCATCCATGTTGTGGCATGTTATCATTCCTTTTATGACTGGATAATATTCCATTGTATGCATATACCATATTTTATTTTTCCATTCACCTGTTAATGGACACTTGGGTTGCATCCATTTTCTGGCAATTGTGAATAATGCCACCATGAACATCGGTGTGCAAATATCTGTACGAGTCCCTGCTTTCAATTCTTTGGGGTATATACCTAGAAGTGGGATTGCTGGATCATCTGGTAATTCTATACTTAATTTTCTGAGGAACTACCAAACTTTTCCACAGTAGCTGTACCATTTTACATTCCCAACAACAATGAATGAGTGTCCCTATTTTTCCATATCCTCTCCAATGCTTCTTATTTTCTGTTTTGTTTCATTTTTGAATAGTAGCCATGCTAGTGGGTGTGAAAAGGTATCTCATTCTGGTTTTGATTTGCATTTCCCTCATGCTCATGTTGAACAACTAGAACTCTCATACACTGCTAGAAGATAAGTAAATTGATACAACCATTTTAGAAAACTGTTTTGAAAAATCAGCTGAAGAGAAACATATGCCATCGCTGTGACCCAGCAATTCCACTCCTAGGCACATACTCATTAAAAATGCTGGTGTCTGTTTACCAAAAGCTATGTACAAGAAGCATTAGTCATAATAGGCCCAAATGGGAAAAACTCAAATGTTTATCTATAAGACACTGAATAAATACATTTTAGTATATTTATACAGTGGAATTCTACCAGCAATAGGAATGAACAAACCACAACTACACACCAAAACATTAGTGAATCTCACAGACCCAAAGAGTCTGTATGATCCCATTTATATAAATTAGAAAACCACGCAAAGCTAATTGATGGTGTTACACATCAGGAGAGTCATTATCCTTTGAGGATAGAGATAGGGACTGGGGAGCATATGAAGGAGGCTTCCAAGGAGCTTGTAATAGTCTATTTCTTGATCTGGATGCTGGTTATGCAGATGAGCTTATCTTATGAAAATTCATTAAACTATACATTTATGCCTTGTGTACTTTTCTGCATGTATGTTATACTTAAATTTAAAAGTACCTAAAATAAAAGAAAAGCGATAGGCTGAACCTCCAAAAGAGAATATATTTGTTTTAAAATATTCTTCATGAATAAATGTTTTTACATGTCATGGTGATTATTAACCACTTGCAAATTCAACTGTCTTGCACTGGTTTGGCCCAAGAACCTACTACTGAAAAGAGATCTTGAACGAAGCAAGCCTTTTCTATTTCTGAAACAAGACAGGAGCTACAAATGACATTCCAAGTTTGGGGATTAAGAAAAAAATAAGGTGACCAGAGGAAATCATATATTGGGAGTTGACAAAGATTGGAGAAAATTTTGGAAAAAAAAGTGCTTCTTTAAGATGATACCAAAACAGCTATTATTCTTAAATGAACCTTCTGTTGAGCTATCCCCGCCATAAAAAAAGACAAGAAAAAAAAAAAACAACAAAAAACTAAGAATTCCAATGTAGATATTCGCTGCAGCACCCAGCTTCCCTCCCAGTGTTATTTTAAAACACCGCACAAGAGACAAAGAGACAGGGCCGCGGGAGCAGTAATTAATGGCAAGTGCAGGTGTCTGAACAGAGGGAAACCAAGGGAAATGAAACACTAACCCTTCCGCCTCATTAGTCTTCTAAATATAGTCTCATAATACAAAGGCTTGCCCCGTTTGTGTTTTGTATAAATGAATGAAAAACCTAATCAAAATGGTTTTTGTGAATCTTGACCACAGCCCAGATACAAATATTCTGAAGATTTTTTTTAAAAGAAAAAAAAAAAAAATGATGGCATTGAACTAGTCAAGAAGTACTTTAAATAAACACAGAAACTAACCAACACAAAAATCAATGTAAACTTGATTATCTGTGCTAATGCAGACACATTTAAAAATCTTTTTTTACTTGGCTGTGAAATATCGAGATTACAGGCACTCTGAGATTGATAAACAGATTCAAACACTTACCTATCCTCTTCTGAATTTAGCATTAATTCATTTTTAATGTGCTCCAGACAGGACTGAGCAGGGAGGAAAAAAGAAAGAACTGAAGTCTAGCAATCACCAGAGGGAGGTGTCTTTGCAGCCAAATTTCAACTTCCTGTTGTAAAAGGAGACACCAAAAGGATGATGAGCTGGAATTTCACAGGTAATCCAACAGAGTTCATGCTAGTCAATGCACAAAACTGGTTTTGCACAGAAACATCATCTACAACAAAACAAGAAAAACCCTGGGATGCTGTCAAGATTTTAATTACACCCTTCATCTTACTTCGTCCACCTTTAGAAGAGGTGCTAATAAGCAGCGAAATGTGCAGAAGGCAGGTAGCAACAAAGAAAAGAAGTCCAAGGGACTTCAATATCAAACAAATTTTTTTTAAAATCTGGAGCTAATAATTCTTGGCTCATCTTCGGATAAAAAAAAAAAAAGAAAGAAAGAAAGAAAGAAAATTAACCTTCTCTCCCTGAAGAAGGAAGGATTAGCATTAATCACTAATGATCTGAGTTAGGAATGGCATCCAGGGAAAAAGGAAAATCAGAAGTTTCCTCCTTGACCCCAACAGCAGAACAGATTTGTTCAGGACAGCTACACTGACCAGTACCAGCCATAAACTGCCCAACACTGACATGATTAAACGGTAAATGGGGAAGTTCACAGGAAAGAGGCTCACTATCAAGACAAACTGAAATGAGCCTGGAGATGAGCCAAAGGAACAGCAAGCAGCAGCACGTGCTGGGGGCCTAACAAGGAACGACTACGACATGTGTCTAGAACTCACAAGTCCACCAAATAAATGTCTAGATGGGCAGGGGACTAAATCAACAAAGCCCTGGAGAGCATCAGAGTGCGGCAGTTACTCATTCACCAAGCATTTACCTGAGTGTTCACAACACCACAGAGGATGGACATGCATTATTTTTGCCTGTCCAACAAATTCCCCTTCTGGTATCAGTACCTCCATCTTCCTCTGAGGAACCAGCTCTATCCCTAGCTCCAAAGGGAATACCTGATCCAGGCCAGTGGGTGCCCTGAGGCCCCTGGCCCCAGTGACTGGCTCATGGTTGGGCACATAACCCAGGCAGGGACCATGTCAGCCAACAAGCATTTGTAGAACTAATAAAGTAGCTTAACATTCAGGAAATAAGCCAGTAGCTGTAAGAGGCACTGGCATGGAGAAAGCCTGCCTGAGAATGCAGGCAGATGAAAACAGGCTAGGAAATGGCAACAAAGGGGTCCACATGAAATGATTTGAGAGAAGCGGATGTGGCTCAAGTGATTAGGTGCCTCCCTCCCACATGGGAGGTCCGGGGTTCAGTTCCTGATGCCTCATAGAAAAAAGATGAGCACACAACGAGCAGACACAGTGAGTGCAAACAACAGGCAATGGGGGAGGGGGGGGCGGGTGATAAATTTTAAAAATAAATCTAAAAATTAAAAAAATAAAAAAGAAATTATTTGAGACCCTAGGTCCAGCCATGCCTGAAGCTAGCCCTACTCTTGGACTTTTTAGCTACATAAGCCAATATATTTTCTTTTACATTGTCCCTAAGCTGGATGGGTTTCTATCACTTGCACCTAATATATCATTGCTGCTTTATTCCTATAAAAACCCTTTACAAGAATAATTCTTTAACCAGAGCTCCTGCCCTCATTTATAAAAAGTTAAAAAAATATCTTTTGAAATGAAACATTCTAAGAGATGAATAAGAAATAAATTTCTCCTTTACTATTCTCTTCAATTTCTGAATCTTTTGGTGACTGAACTATTTCTGCTCACAGAGGAAAATAAACCTCTCAATGTAATTGATTATTTATACCAGATCCTAATACCAGGTTGTTTGAGCCTTTTGAACACCAAAACCCTGTCTCTTCAGCTTAGTCTTTGTGAATCCTGGGAGACGACAAGATGCAGTCAAATTTGGGGATTTTGCTGCTGGAACTCACTTCTTTCTCTCTTCCCCCATAGAAAGGCAATCCCCACTACCCCTGTAAAACAGAAGCCAATCATGTAGTCAAACCTCAGGTGTAAAGTGCTGACATCAGTAATCATATGCCGGACGTTTGCAACTTGTCCACCATTACAAAACTCCACTGTGACTGGACAACACAGACTTGCTCTGGCAGCCTCCACAGGGAATGCGGCCAGTACCCTTTGCCTCTTCTTGCCGATATCTCTGCCTTGGGTAGGCAGTAGCCAATCAAGTTGAATTCACATGTGATTGTCTATGCAGGAGGACCTGGGTGAGACAGTGAGAATGCTGAATTGGATTCGGAATGGCTGGGTCCATCGGCATGAAATAGTAGAAAGGGCACAGGATGGAACTTCAGAGGGCTAGGTCTTGGCTTGGCCACCAAGTGGGTTGATATAAGCCACTGCACCTTTCAAGGTGCCAATTTCCTTACCTTTAACATGTGAGGGGTGGAACTGGATTAGTGTTTTTCAAACCATGTGGTGACCCATGTAGTAGGTGGTAAAACACATTTAGTGGATCAAGATCACCATTAATAATAAAATGCTTATAGAGCTGGGTTAGGGAATATACAAGATGAGCCCAGAGCATCTTGTACTGCCAGAAAGTATACGATCAAAAAGATCACAATGATGGGCTTTGTCAAAGGGATACAGGAACCAACTGAGCTCACAATGGCCAAAGCTGGAACAATTTGAACAAAATAAATAAGGTACATTTGGATTATAACCCAAAGTAGAAAATAAATATCCACGCAACATACTGATATAAATACTAATGGGATAAATAAATAAAGGGGGAGAATAGAGAAATCGCCCATGCAGAATTGCAAATAATTTATGCAGATACTTCACCCTGAAGGAGGTAGAGCTTAACTACCCTCTCCTTACTGTGGTGGCCTGTACAGCAGGGAAAAGGGGTGTGGGGAGAAGAGTAACTTTACAGTGGAGAAATGTGGCAAGCACTACTAACTGAGGTGATCAAGGTCAATATCAGCAGTGATAAGTCATGTTGATAGTATGTACCCTTGACATGATGTGATGAACATGGCATTTTACCTCTGTGGTCTTCCGCCCCGAAATCCTAACTCCAGTCAAATCATGGATAAAACAGCAGACAAATCCCATTGAGGGCATTCTACAATATATCTGACCAGTAATTTTCAAACTGTCAAGGTCATCAAAAACAAGGGAAGTCTGAGAAACTGCCACAGCCAAGAGGAGCCTAAGGAGACAGGGTGACCAAAAGTAATGTGGGATCACAGATGAGGTTCTGGAACAGAAAACGGACATTAGGTAAAAATTAAGAAAATCTGCACAAAGTATACATGCTAGTTAATAATAATGTATCAACACTGGTTCACTAATTGTGACAAATGTATCATACTAACCTAATATGTTGCTGTTAACAAGAAGATAATAACCAGGAGTTAATTTTAATAATGGGGGAAAACTGGATGTCGACATAGAGGAACTCTGTACTATGCCCACAACTTTTCTGTTTTCTATAAATTTAAAAACATTCTAAAATTAAAAGTCTCTTTAAACAACTGATGCGGAATAGAAGAGGAAATAGTAAAGGTAAATATTGTTACGTGAAACTTTGGTTCAGCTCTATACATATATGTATATGCATATTGGGTTGTGGATAAAACTTATGTCTTGGGCGGAGGGGTGTTGTGATTAAAAACTTTGAAAGCTCCCGAAATACATGATCTCTAAGCCTTTTTCCAGCTTTAAAGGCAATGTAGAAGGAGCACTGCATCTATGGTCAGAAAGGAGATGCAGGTCTCAGCTCTGCCACTAGCCCCTTGGGTCAGCCACTCACCTCTCCCCAGTCTGAATTTCCTCAGCTGTACAAACAAGGTTAATACCTGCCCTGCCTACTTCACAGGGCAGTAGTGAGAAGCAAAGGATATTAAAGTGATTTACAAATGTGGAGATCCTATATGAAATTAGGGATTATGACAATCTGTCATTCTCTGGGACCTCCTCAAATCAGAGTGGACATGGGGCTGGTTAAGACTCTAGCTATTGCCCAAGGAACCACTGCTCAGATTCTCAAACACCCTGTTCTTCTGTTCCCTGGCACTTGTCAGGCAAAGGTGACTTGGTTTCTGGGTCAGAAATCAAGTAACCACCTGTCTACACCCATCTACATATACCTATGAAAAAGGAAAACTCTTGGAGGCCAGAGAACAAGAGAGACTTCCAGACCCTTAATCAAGGAACAAATGATGCAGAGCTAAAAGTAACAAACAAAATGGAATGCTATTTTGGCCCACGTGCTCAAAGACTAGAAAAACAGGAATTACAAATCAGGGGTATGACGTATTGGCAGGTTTGCATGAAGAAGTCCATGCAGTACTTTTTCTGAACTATGTTTATGCTGCAACTATTACCCCTTTCCTTTTTGACATTTACTGTTGTTATTACTTCAAGGCACACATGGAACAAACTTATGACAATTCTAGGTGTATCAGTCAGGGTTCTCTAGGGAAACAGAACCAACAGGAGAGATCTGTAAATAGTTTGATATTTTATGAAATTCTTTCATGAGATCATGGGGATGTACAAGTCCAAATTTTGCAAGGCAGGTTGCAAACTAGGGGCTCCGATGAAGGTCCTTGATGGGTCCCCAGGAGACATTGGCTGCCTGAAGGAGAGCTGGGAATTCTCTCTCTGAATGCTGAAATCATTTCCCCTTTTAAGGCTTTCAAGTGATTGGATAAGACATCACTCATTGCTGATGGCAATCTCCTTGGTTGATTGTAGATGTAATCAGCCATCTATGCAATCAACTCACTAATGATTGAAATGTCCACATATTACAGTTAGCCCAATGCTTGCTTGACCAGACAACTGGGCACCGTTACCTGGCTGAATTGACGCATTAGCCTAACCATCACATTGGGCTAGAGAAAGACTGAGTTGAAAACCTAATTATGGTGCCATTTTACACCGTTTGTAAATTTACAAGGTTAAAGAACTCCTGGTACCAACACAGGCTCTCTCTAAAGCAGGGGTTCTTAACAAGGGGTCCATGAGCTTGAATTGAAATTCAAAAAGACATTATTCTTTTTTTTTTTTTTATTTAAAGATTTATTTTTTTATTCGTATTTATTCCCCCCTCCCCCCCCCTTTCATTGTTTTGCGCTCGCTGTCTGCTCTCTATGTGTTCTTCTGTGTCTGCTTGTATTCTCTTTAGGCGGCACCGGGAACCAATCCTGGGACCTTCCAGCATGGGAGAGAGGTGCTCAGTCTCTTGCACCACCTCAGCTTCCTAGTCTGCTGCCTCTCTTATTGTCTCTCCTCTGTGTCTCTTTTTGTTGCGTCATCTTGCTGTGCCAGCCAGCATTCCTGTGCAGGCCAGCACTCCTGTGTGGGCCAGCTCTCCGCTCAGGCCAGCTAGCCACACTGGCCAGTTTGCCTTTACCAGGAGGCCCCAGGAATTGAACCCTGGACCTCCTATATGGTAGACGGGAGCCCAACTGCTTGAGCCACATCCATTTCCCCATGCATTCAAAAAGACATTATTCTTGTGCAGACTTTTGGTGTGGGTGTGATATATTTATTAAGTAATACACAGTATACTGTGGACTTAGTAGGGGGTCTGGGTTTTCACCTGACTGGCAAAGAGATCCATGGAACAAAAAAGGCTAACCCCTGCTCTAAAGGATAGAGGCAGGACTTGTGTATGCCTTGGGAGATAGGATCATTACTTCTCAGGCACAACTCATAAATCACATGCATATGTCAACAAGGAAGCATTTCTTTATTCACCTTCACTTTGCCTATTCCCTATTCCCAGTCTTCTGGAAAATATAGCCTCCATGCCATAATGCAGTGACAGATTAAAAAAAAAAAAAGTACACCACTACAAAATAAGCTTAAGTAAAAAAAACAACAATCTGTAATACACTGAATTTGCAGACACTCTAAATACTTGCATTCCTAGGCCATCTACATTATTTTTCCTTTCATATTTTTCCTGCCTCCTACCATTCCCCTCCCCACAACACACACACAGTAAAAGCTCTAGTAAGAGAACACTGAATGTTTATACTTTACCAGTGAAACTGATTAAAGCCTATTCCCCAGCTCAAAAACATCTCATGACCTCCAACTGGTAAAGGAAGGAACAGCCATGCACTGCCTTCAGCCTCCCGTGTATCCCTCCCCTCCAGCCACATCAGATAACCCTCTTTCCTCCTGCCTGAAATGTCTTCCTCTCCCTACTTCTCCACCTGTTGAAATTGCACCATACTTCAAGGTCCCTCTCTCTAACACCCCTCCCATGACATCTCTCCTGGTTAATTCTTTGGATTGATCCTCCCCCACTCACCTGCAATCACGAAAATAATACCCACCTTGTAGAGGGGTTGTGAGAATTAAATCAAGTTATGTTCTCTCAAAAAGTATCCGGAACAGAGTCTGGCTTTTAGTAGGCACTCCATAAAAGGTAGCTGCTATTATTAACATTATATAGTCCTCCTTTTGACTACCCTTCCCCTACCTCTTGGACAGCATTCCCCAAGGTGCACAGGTGCCTCCTCTTTTCTCCTAGGACCTCTCCAAAAGGTTGTACAGGTTGGGTCTGCCTGACTCCCTGGAAACCTCCTCATTGTTATAATTTCAACAAAACTTCTAATTCCCAGAATGGATGACCAGCTCTGCCTTCTCTCCTGGGCTGCCTGCTGGATATCCCCACACTAATATTCCCCATGTACTTCAAACTTGGCATGTTCAAAACCAAAAGCATTCTTTTCCCCTACAATCTACTCATCTTTCTAATTCCCCCTGTAATAGTCAGTGGTACCATAAATAATACAAACAAAAAGCACATAGGCTATACCAATGGACTAGAACTGAGGGTCCAAAGATAAACCCTCATGTCTATGGCCAACTGATTTTTTTTTTTTTTTTTTTAAGGAGGTACCAGGGATTTAGCCCAGGACCTCGTACATGGGAAGCAGAGGCTCAATCACTTGAGCTACATCCACTCCCCAGTTGATTTTTGACAAGGGTACCAAGTCCACTCAACGGGGAAAGAGAGTCTCTTCACCAAACGATGCAAGGAAAAGTGGATATCCACATGCAAAAGAATGAAATTGGACCCTTATCTCATACACATAAAAAAATTAACTCAAAATTGATCAACGGCCTAAACACAAGAGGTAAAACCATAAAACTCTTTGAAAATCTCTAGGACCTCATATTAAGCAATGCATTCTTACATATGATTCAAAAGCATGCGCAACAAAATAGATAAATTGGATATCAAAAATATAAACTTAAGTGCAACAAAGAACATTATCAAGAAAGCAAAAGGACAACATACAAATGGGAGAAAATATTTGGAAGTCATATCTTATAAGGGTTTAATATCCAGAAAGAACTCCTATAACAAAAAAGGCTCACCACTCAACAACAAAAAGACAACCAATCCAATTCAACAATGGGCAAAGGACTTGAATAAACATTTCTCTAAAGAAGATATACAAATGGCCAATATGCATATGAAAAGATGCTCAACATTATTAGCTATGAGGGAAATGCAAATCAAAACCACAATGAAAGACCACTTCAAACCCATCAGGATGGCTATTAAAAAAACACAACAGAAAATAACAAATGCTGGTGAGGATGTGGAGAAATTGAAACTTTCATGCATTGCTGGTAGGTATGTAAAATGGTGCAGTCAATGTGAAAAACAGTTTGGTGATATCTCAAAAAGTTAAACACAGAATTACCATATGAACCAGCAGTTCCACTTCTTGTTATATACTCCAAAGAACTGAAAGCAGGAACTCAAAGAGATACTCATATACCAATGTTCACAGCAACCTTATTCACAATATACAAAAGGTGGAAACAACCCGAGTGTCTGTCTACAGATGAACAGATAAACAAAATGTGGTATGTATGTATATACACACACACACACACACACATACACACACTATAGAATAATTCTCAGTCACAAAAAGGAATGAAGTTCTGATACATGTGACAACCTAGATGAACCTTGAAAACATTATGTTAAGTGAAAGAAGCCAGACACAAGAGAACAAATATTGTATAATTCCACTTATATAAAATAGAATAAGCAAATCCATAAAGACAGGAAGTATATTAGAGGTTACCAGGAATGGGGAGTTATTTCTTAACAGGTACAGAGATTCCATTTTGGTGGATGAAAAAGTTTTGGTATATGCACAATATAGTAAATGTAATTAATGCCAATGAATTCCACACTTAAATATAGGTTAAAAGGCAAATTTTATGTTTTTTT
>JAQZBX010098508.1:0-11573 GCA_029593785.1 Cabassous unicinctus
TGTCTCTCTTTTTACTCTTTTGGTTATCCTTTCTGCTATTCTTTCTTCTATACTCTCCTCCAAGCCTCTCTCTCCTGTCTTTTTCTTTCAGGTTCTAAGGCTTCCTTTAATATTTCCTGCAAAGGTGGATTCTTTTTTGCAAACTCTCTTAGTTTCTGTTTGTTTGTGAATATTTTATACTCACCTTCATATTTGAAGGGCAGTTTTGCTAGATAAAGAATTCTTGGCTGGCAGTTTTTCTCTTTTAGTTTCTTAATTGTATCATACCACTGTCTTCTCGCCTCCGTGGTTTCTGAAGAGAAATCTGCACCAAGTCTTACTGGACGTCCCTTGTACGTGATCATTTGCTTCTCTCTTGCTGCTCTGAGAATTTTCTCTTTATCTTTGATATTTGACATCCTGAGTAGTATGTGTCTTGGCGTAGGTCTATTTGGATTTATTCTGATTGGGGTACGGTGTCTTCTTGGACATGTAAGTTCATTTTTTTCATGAGAGTTGGGAAATTTTCAGCTATTATTTCCTCAAATAGTCTTTCTGCCCCTTTTCCCTTCTCTTACCCTTCTGCAACTCCCATGACATGTATGTTGTTGCATTTTGTGTTGTCATTCAACTCTCTGAGCCCCTGCTCAATTTTTTCCATTCTTTTCTCTCTCTGTTCTTTTCTCCCTTCAATTTTAGCTGCTCTGTCTTTGGTATCACTTATTCTTTCTTCTATCATTTTGAGTCTGCTGTTATATGCCTCAAATGTGTTTTTGACCTCACCTATTGTGTCTTTCATTCCCATGAACTCCGTTACTTTTCTGTTCAGGATTTCAAATCCTTCTTTGCGTTCTCTCAATGTCTTCTTGATGTCATTTATCTCTTTAACTATATTTTCTTTTATCTCATTAATTTGATTTTGGAAATTTGTGCTCATCTCGCTGATTAGTTCTCTCAAATTCTGCATCTCTTCTGGGACTTTGATGTATTCCTTTTGTTGGGCCATGTCTTCTATTTTCTTAGTATGGCTCGTAATTTTTTGCTGGTGTTTAGGCATCTGGTTAGGATGTAGTTTACTCAGATGCTCAGATGTGGCATTCCAGGGCTGGCTGCTGGCAGCCCTGCTGGTCCTTGGCTTGTCCTTGTGGTCCTTGGCTCTGGCTCTTGACTTTTCACATAGCAATGCACATGGCAGCCTCTCCAGGCCTCTTTGTTTTCTACCCGGTTTCCTTGATTTCAGATTTTCTTCCTGTGCCTTTGTTTCTCTAAGTTTCATTCCATTTATAAAGAACTCCAATAATAGAATTAAAACCCATCCTGAATGAGGTGGACCATGACTTACTGAAGCAACCTCTACAAAAGACCTACTTATTGAGATCATACCCACAGGAGTGGAATAAATTTAAGAACATGTTTTTCTGGGGTGCATACACCTTCAATCCACCACACTTGTCATTATGTGCATGGAAATTCAAGATAACATAAAATTTTGTTGAAACAATAAGAGAATGCAACAAGAAACAACATAAGTGCATAAAATCCAACGGTTTCCTTATATATGAAATAACTGAAGCACTAGATTTGGCTTCTGCTTAGAATTCTTAAGGTGGGATCTGAGGGTACCAGTACCAGGCTCTGTGGTGGATGTGTCTAGGATTTGTAAAAAGACATGATGGAGGTCCTGTTGAGGCAGGTCATAATAGGGAACTGGAAAAGGGGAAGGGAGCGGGGAGTGGGCACAACATCTCAGGGGTAACAAAAAGCACTGTAGGCAGCCAGGCCTGAGCTATTGTGGGAAGCCAGACCTGAGCTATTCTGGGCAGCCAAACCTGAGCTATTATGTGTAAAACTCAGAAAATAAGTGATAACATTTTGCTCTGCCAAACTGGTGAGGACAGAACAAACTGGCCCTAACCCCCTCCCTACCAACTGAAGCCACAAGGCAAGAAGACCTTCCCATTTCATCCCTACTTAAACCCCAGCCCCAAGTCACCGAGCACACCTCTTCACTAGTAAGAGCACCCACACTCACATCTTGAGTGTGTACTTTCACTTTTTCTTGCTTTGCAATAAACTCTCTGCTTGTTTAATTTGTGGCATGTCTTTGAATTCTTTCTCATGACATGGCCAAGAACCTGGAACCCAACACAGGCAATATCTTTTGGCAAGCCAGCCAGGAGGTAACATGTTAAGCCACCTGATAAAGACTGGTGAGTTTGGGCTTCTATTCAGAGCCTGTCTGTGCTCTCTTTTGTCTGTCCGCCATTTCCTCCTACCATTTCAAACAAGTTTCTGGGTCAGCTCCCCAAGGACATAACCTCGATCTACTCAGAGTTCTCCAGCTCCCCCTCAGAAATGGCAGGGGCTGGACCCCACCCCATGCAGATTCAAGGAGACTCTGGGCAGCAGGTGAAATTATCCTTGAGATGTAACTGGGAACATTCTCCAAGTTCAGCAGGAGTCTACTGGGGGACCACCAGACCTGTTGTATTCGATCTTGTCAATCTCCTCCCTGTTCATGCCCTTTTCTGCTCTTTTTTTCTGTCTCCTCAAGGACTTCCCTAGTTTCTCATTATGCCTCCATTTTGAACATGACTGTCATCTCCTCTGGTGACTTCTCCAGCCACCCCAAAACTCTGCTCAGATCTCTAGCAGGATTTGTTGGGTCTGATTTTGCTTTTTGACTGGTAGAAGCAGTGTTTGTAGTTGGCCCCAGTCTGGCCCCTTGAGGAATCGCCCATCCATGACCATACCCAGTTATCTGTCCTCTCCCTGGTAGTCTGGAAGCCTTACGATCCCTTTTCTTCCATTACCTTACCTGTCAGGAGGGCTCCTGGTTCCCCAGCCATCTTGTCTTTTCTCCTTGGTTCCTAGCATCTGGTTTGGCCCCAGACCACGGTCTCTCACTAAGGCTTTAAATCATGCCCCAGACCGCCAATCCTTGGTCCTGTGGGCACTCATTATTAGTCTCCCCAGACCACACCCTAAGTCCTTCAAGGCCATCAGAGATAAGAAAAAGTTCCTAGCCAGCCCCTTTCCTAGGGAGGAATTTCATCTTGGTAGCTTCGGTCTGGGAACCAGACTCAAGCATCTCCCAAGACAAGTGCTCTGGAGACACCCAGCAGGAGGGCCTCCTGATCCCGGGGACTCCAGAACAGTGAGCCAACACCAGTAACACCAGGATAAATTTTATAAATTATGAAGTAAATTTACAGTTATATAATTTCAATCCTAAATTCTTCAAGAGTCAATCCTTTGACAAATCAGTTCAGTTTCTATCCAATTCCCAAAGATTTTTCACACTTAAGAAAAGTAACAGTAACTTTCTTTAGTATTTTTAATGCCCATTCATATTCAGGTTTTCCCAAGTGTCTCCAAATACCTTATGAAAAAAGATTGCTATTTCCTTTGGGATCTGATCTGGACCATGCTTTGCATTCAGCAATAAGGCTCAAGTTTAATCCTTAAACTCTGCACACTCTAAGAGAACCTGGATAAGTGAGGCCTTTATTTTATTTTATTTTATTTTTTTTTAAGATTTATTTGTTTATTTATTTATCCCCCCCTTGCTGCTTGTGCTTGCTGTGTCCATTCGCTGTGTGTTTTCTCCGTGTCTGCTTATCTCCCCCTTGCTGTGAGGTCCCACTGCATCAGCCCACCGCGCTGCGTGGGCTGGCCTGCCCTCACAAGGAGGCCCCGGGAAGCAAACCCGGGGCCTCACACATGGTAAACGGGAGCTCTATGGATTGAGCCACACCCGCTTCCCAAGAGCATGATCCTCCGATCTTCCAGATAGTGGAAACAATGTGATTTCCTTCAAAGAGGGAATGCGAAGGTATATTAGTCAGCCAACGGGGTGCTGATGCAAAATACCAGAAATCAGTTGGTTTTTATAAAGGGTATTTATTTGGGGTAGAAGCTTACAGTTACCAGGCCATAAAGCATAAGTTACTTCCCTCACCAAAGTGTATGGCCATGTGTTGGAGCAAGATGGCTACCGAAGTCTGTAAGGGTTCAGGCTTCCTGGGTTCCTCTCTTTCCAGGGCTTGCCTCTCTCCAGGCCCAGCTGCTCTCTTATCTCCACAAGGCCAGCGGTAGGCTATTAGGCAAATGGCTTGCTTCTCTTCCAGGGGCCTTCTCTCTTTCCTCACGACCAAGCTACTCTGTATGCTTACTTCCTGGGGCTCCAGCTCAAGACTCCACATCAGAACTCCAACATCAAAACTCCAACTCTGTCCTTTACCATGTCTTTTATCTATGAGTCCCCACCCACCAAGGGGCCGGACAGACGCCCTACTGACGTGGCCCAATCAAAGCCCTAATCATAATTTAATCAGGCCCAGAGGAAAAGGCCAGTTTATAAGCATAATCCAATATCTATTTTTGGAATTCATAAATAATGCCTGCTACAGAAGGTTTGTGGGAAATTTAGTCTGGACTGGTAAAAACGCATGGTGCAGCACTCTGGGAAGGAAAGGGTAGGTTTGTGTGTGTGTGTGTGTGTGTGTGTGTGCACTTGCAGCCATATCCACACCTTTCAGCTCTCTTAGACTTACTGGGAAGTGGCTAGAATTCTGGAAGGCAACTGGAATCAATTCAGGGATTGAAGGTTGTGCAGCTGGGGTAAGAGTGCGTGCGGAGCAGTCTGGAGGGGTGGGCTTGTGTCTTGGGAATGAGAATGGGATGCCTGTGGGAAAGCCCCCACTGCCCATTAACCTGGCATGCGCCTGGTCCAGCCATTGGCCCTGAGAAGGCCAAGGTTGGCGATTTCCAGTCTCGTGGGTTCCAAGGGCGCAAGGTGTGCCAAGTCTTCATCAGAAGAAGGTTCTTGATGTAAGCCGAGTATGTGGAGACCGTGTACTTTTCCCAGGTGCAGCTCGTCTAGGGAAAAGCCCTTGCCGGAGGTGAGAGTACAGTGTGTGTTTATAACCTTGATGGTAAAGGTGGCAGGAATAGTGGGCCATGGGTTTGTGAGCTCTGGAGACATAAACCCTGAGAAAGTTCCAGGTCTGTTACCTGTCACAAGGGGTGAGATAAGGAACCTGGGTAAGAGTCAGTTCACTCATCTGAAAATGACGTTATTAGCAATGACTGCTTCAGGACGTTGTTTTGAAAGCTAGTAAAGTGTATCCTTTAATTATTCAAGTGCCAGGTACACAACAAGAGTAATTGACAACACTTTTATATTTAAAAGACACTTTGAAAAAAAAATGGGTGATCTATGTCAACCTCACAGCCAGTTCATGAGTCATTGTAAACATATGCATTAAAAAAGAAATTGAGGTCCAAGTTAGCAGAGTGATGTGTTCCAGTCACAAGCTGGCTGGTGGGGAAGCTTGGATTCAAAGGCACGTGTTCTTTTTCTCCCAATCTCAGGCTCTTTCTAATATCACACCTGCCTAAAACTCAGCCTTTCCAGCACTGAGTCACCTGTCCTCAAGTCCCTGGTGATACTACGTGAAGTGCATGTGAAGCAGGCTTCATATAGGGAATGAATGGACAGATCTGGAACCTCACAGTAAGTCCACATGGACACTGATAACTCAAGATGGCTGCTGGAAGATCCTCGGGAGATTTCTCCCCGAAGCTAGGAGAAGCTCCAGATAATTCTCCCGGGACATTATCATTGGCCCCACCTGGGGGATTGATGGGTGGGTTAATCAATCAAAACAGCAAACACCTGGGACTCCTCCCATGCCATTAGTAAAGGGGTGGAATAATTAACAGTTTAAAAAGCAGGTGCAAAGGTCAAATCGCCCTTTCTACTCCTGTTCCTGACCCTTGCCACCCTCTGCTCCCAGCTGCTGTGCTTGGGGCTCTCATGGCTTCTGCACCCTGCTCTCGCCATGTGCCCCCTGTGCGGATCAACACTCAAGTAAAACCTGGGCATTTATAATCTATAATGGGAAATTGTAGTTTATAAATCAGACCTATCACTCTTCAGCCCCTTACCCTCTACCGGGGACCCCTGATCTGTTAATTTCTCCCATTTCTTCTCTCTCCCTACCTTAATAAATTACTGGTCTCACTCACCTGATGTGCTTTGAAATTCATTTCTGCAGCATAAATCAAGAACCTAGACTAAATCCAGTAACATATTTGGCAAGCCAGCCAGGAGATTATTGGTGAGTGTAACAATGGCCTACAGCTTGTTTAACATCTTATTTTGCTTATCCATTTTAAACGGGTTCACCTATGAGCCCCCACGGGACGAATTCCCGGGAGGGAAGAAGCTGGGTCACGGGAATTCTCTGCGTCCATGCCACATGTCCAGGCTTGTGAGACCTGACCCCAGCCGGGAGGGCTGGGGCACTGGGAAGAAGCTAGTGGGACCCTGCCAAGACAGAGGTCCCCCAACCCAGCGCCGGACACTGCAAAGCTTTTTCAAGCCCTTTTAGCAACCAGGCGGCTTTGCCCTCAGGCCATTGCCTTCTATTGCCATCTTTGGCAGCAGCAGGGCAGTGACTCAGCTGGGTGCTTGTCCTCTCCAGGTGGGCCTTTGCAGACCTGCCTTAAGCAGCAAGCAGGGCCAAGATGGATGCTGTGGGAGTCCTGGGAGCCCAGGACTGGCCAGGACTCCTCTCATAATTAACCTTTACTCAGGTTTTACCTGCCTACTACTGTGAATTTCTCATTACTGGTTTGTGTTTAAATGTTTTGGAATGTCTTGAAAGGTGTAAAATAAAAATGCATTTGTTAGTGAAAAAGTTAATTGCCTCAGGGCCACAAGGCCTGGTAGCTAGAACAATTGATCTCTAATCACTTAATAGCTTTTTGATGGCTTGTCTAACTGAGAAACTACCAAAACGGTAAAGTCATAAGAGTAAACTGCTTTTTAAGGCCTCTGTAAAAATAGGAAGAAGGAGCACAGTTCAGCTTGGGAGCTTCAGGTGGAAACCGACCCTGAAAGCTGTCTGTCTCCCAAGTCCACAATGCCCGGCTTTACCTGGCGGCAGGGTCTCTGATTCCTGGGGTGGTGGGAACCAGAGACATAACTCTGAATGTCTCTCAAGACATGAGGAGTCTTGAGTGCTTTGATTCAGAGAGCAGCCTAAATGTCCTCTTGAGATTTATCTCAGATGCTTCGGTTTGGGTTAGTCAGTCTCGGACTCTGAAATGCAGGGGTGCCGAGAAGCAGAGCAGTTATTCTGAATGGCCCCCAAGAAATTGCTTGGGCCCATCCATTGATAGAGCAGCCAAACGTCTTCTGAGATTTTATCTCAGTCGCTTTGGTTTGGGGCAACTTTCTTCCACCAGTCGGCTTGGGTGCTCTGGTCTGAGCTTCAGGGTTTCAGGCATCTTCCAAGACCTAGGTCAGCCACAGGGACACCTGTGAGCCCTGGGCTCTGGATTTCAGGATGCTGGAACCAGAGCATCAACTCCAGATTTGGAGTGGTGAACGTTTTAGTCAGACTTGGACTCTGGGATGCCAGATCAGTTGACTAAAAAGTGCTTCTTCATTCTTCATTCTTCCTAGAATAATGGGCATGGTCTCTAGCCCACCAGTATGCTCCCCATAGGAGTGTCTTTGTAAGAGTCAGGAAATTTTGCCTATGCTGGTCTACATGGCCACACTATAGCTAAGAGCAGCCTCTGTATAAGACCCTGAATTTCAGTTAGACCAGTGTAGAAGAGGAGGACAGCTCTGAGGGCCAGAAACCTCATGTCGTGTCTCCTTAAAGAAATGAGGAAATACACCTCAAACTTTGACTAAATCCCTGTTAGAAAAAGCCTTCTCAGTTTAAACTCAGTTGTGCCTATAAAAAGAGATCAAGATCCAAACTGGTTACTAAACTTCTCCTGAGAAATAAAAACCTCATGTGCCATCAATTAAGATCAAAGTGTTCCTACAAATGTTAAGAGTATAAAGTTTCTTCCGTTTTAATCTGTGCTTAACTATGTGTTCAACTTTGAATCTGTGTTTAATTTTGTCAGAATGCTTGTGCCTAGGAAATCAGATTTGGGGTTCTCCTGTTACAAATTGGATAACAGTGAAAGGTAACTAAAAATGAGTCTTTCAATGTCAATACTGCCTTGAGAGTGGATTTAATGTATAAATCACAAGTGGAATTAGTTCAACTGCTAGAAAAGCAGAAAACTTAGCAAAGTTGTTACTAATAAAATTCTTGTGGCTTCATTAATAAAGGTACTCAGTTCGTCTTAAAGTAAAAACTTACGAGAAACTGTAATAAGAGTTAATATCATTTATAAATGCTTTTATGTTATAAAACAGCAGAAGGATAACTGAAATTATTACTGGGTAGATTTAGGCTAAATCTACTGTTGTAAGTGTAAATCTTAAACTGAACATAGCTTCATTTATGATCACTTCAAGCCTGGCATCACCCCTTGCCTTTGCTTATGATTATTCCATAACAGCTTTTGCCCCCCTATAGCTCAGGGGAAAGCAAATTTGAGACATCCCTGTCTCTTGTCCTACTGGTCTTAGTGACCCTGCTTTCTCTTGTGGTTCCCAATGTAGACTAAATTGCTTCCTAGTGGAATTCTTGCCCCTCTGGGTTGAACGTCCACTCTTCCAGTGCAGTGGCCCCCGAGTCCTGTTATCTCCGAGGACTGGGAAGTGAAGGAGGCCTCCTGCCCTGACTGTTGGAGGTGTGCTGAACCCCTTTCATACCTAAGATCATGGTATAATTGTTTTAATGCACTTTTGGATTCAGTTTGCAAGATTTTGTTGAGGCCTTTTGCATCTATATTCACTAGAAAAATTGGTCTGTAATTTTCTTTTTTCATAGTATCTTTATCTGGTTTTGGTTTATGGTGATTTTGGCTTCATAGAATGAATTTAGTAGCATTGTTTCCTGTTCAATTTTTTGGAAGAGCTCGAGCAAGATTGGTATTAGAGCATCTTTGAATCACTGGTAGAATTCACCTGTGAATCAGTTTGGACCTGGGCTTTTCATCTTTGGGAGTTTTTTGAGGACGGTTTCAATCTCCTTACTTGTGATGGGTTTGTTGAGGTCTTCTCTTTTTTTTTTCTAGGATCAGTGCAGGTGGTTTGTGTTTCTAGGAATTTGTCCATCTTGTCCGCGTTGTCTTGTTTTGTGGCATGCAGTTGTTCATAGTATCCTGTTATCTCTCTTATTTCTGCAGGGTCAGTGGTAATGCCCCCTCTCTCATTTATGATTTTAATTATTTGCATCTTCTTTCTTTGTCAATCTAGCTAGATTTTTTTTTTTATCTTCTCAAAGAACCAATTTTTGGTTTTGTTGATTCTCTTTATTGTTTTTTGTTGTTTTCAATTTCATTTATTTCTGCTTTGACCTTTATTATTTCTTTCTCTTGCTTGGTTTGGGATTAGTTTTATGTTCTTTTACTAATTCCTCCTTCAATTTTAGCTCTTTTTTTCCTTTTTAATAAAAGCATTGAGGGCTATAAATTTCACTCTCAGCGCAGCCTTTGCAGTGTCCCATAGGTTTTGATTTGTTCTCATTTTCATTCATCTCAAGTTATTTACTGAATTCTCCTGAAATTTCTTCCTTGACCTGATTATCTAGGAGTGTGTTGTTTAATATCCTTTTTTTTTTTTTTAAAGATTTATTTCTATTTATCCCCCCCTTGCTACTTGTGCTTGCTGTGTCCACTTGCTGTGTGTTTTTCTGTGTCTACTTGTCTCCCTTTGTTGTGTCATCTTGCTGCGCCAGCTCACTGTGCTGTGTGGGCTGGCTTGCCTTCACCAGGAGGCCCCGGGAATCGAACCTGGGGCCTCCCATATGGTAAACAAAGCCCAACCACTTGAGCTGAGCCACAGCCGCTTCCTTCATTCTATTTTGATCAGAGAAAGTGTTTTGTTTTGTATAATTTCAATTTATTGAGACCTGTCTTGTAACCCAAAATATGTTCTATCCTTGAGAAGGATCCATGAGCACTTGAAAAGAATGTATATCCTGCTGTTTTGGGTATAATGTTCTTTAAGTGTCTATTAGGTCTAGTTCAGTTATCATATAACTCAAGCTCTATTTTATTATTTATCCTCTGTCCAGATATTCTATTCAATGATGAGAGTAGTGTATTGAAATCTCCAACCATTATTGTAGAGACGTCTATGTCTCCCTTAAGTTTTGCCCTTGTGTGCCTCATGTATCTTGGGCCACCCAAGTTAGGTGCATAAGTGTTTATTATAGTTATTTCTTCTTGTGAATTGTCCTTTTTAAAATATATAATGACATTCTTCATTCCTTATAACTGTTTTGCATTTAAAATCTATTTTGTCCAATATTAGTATCGCTACTCCAGACTTTTTTTTATTACCCTTCGCGTGGAATATCTTTTTCCAACCTTTCATTTTCAATCTCTTTGTGTCCTTTCATATAAGGTGAGTCTCTTGTAGGCAACATATAGATGGCTCATATTTTTTATTCATTCTATCAGTCTATGTCTTTTTATTGGGAAGTTCAAGCCATTAATATTCAATGATATTACCATAAAGGCTTTACTTACATCGTCCATTTTATCATTTGACTTTCCATTGTTAAATCTTAACTGTTGTCTTTTTACCCTTTAATACCCTTCCTAATAATCTTCATTTCTATACTCTTCTCCAAGTCTTTTGCCCTTGTTTTTTCTTTTCAGGCTGTGGCACTACCTTTAGTATCTCTTGTAATTCTTGTCTTTTGGTAATAACATACTTTGAGTTTTTGAGATGAAGACTTTAAACTCACCCTCATTTTTGAAGGACTCTTTTGCCTGATACAGAATTCTTTGCTGGCAGTTTTTCTCTTTCAGTAACTTAAATACATCATACCACTGTCTTCTCACCTCCATGGTTTCTGATCTTAATCTTGAGATTCCCTTGCATGTGAGGCTTTGCATTTTCTCTTGCTGCTTTCTCTTATCTCTGATATTTGTCATTGTGAATATTAGGTGTCTCAGAGTAGGTCTGTTCAGATTTATTCTGTTTGGGATATGTTGTCCTTCTTGGACATTGATATTTATTCTTTTCCTAAGGGTTGGGAAGTTTTCCATGATTATTTCCTCAAATATTCCTTCCACCCATTTTCCATTCTCTTCCCCTTCTGGGACACTGATAATATATGTTTGTGCATTTCACATTGTCAATTCCCTGAGACCCTGTTCCAGTTTTTCCTTTCTTTTCTCATGTTTTTTCAAGTTCGGATGTTCTGTCATCCATATTACTAATTCTGTCTTCGATGAATGCAAATTTCCTGTTATGTGACTCTAATATATTTTTTCTTTTTAAGATTTTATTTTTATTTATTCCCCCCTTGCTGCTTGTGCTCGCTGTGTCCATTTGCTTTTGGCATTTTTCTGGGTCTGCTTGTCTCCCTTTGTTGAGTCATTTTGCTGCGTCGGCTCACCACGCTGCGCGGCCCGGCTTGCCTTCACCAGGAGGCCCCGGGAATTAAACCCAGGGCCTCCCATATGGTAAACGGGAGCCCAACCAATTGAGCCACAGCCGCTTCCCTCTAATGTATTTTTTTTTTCTCTTAACTTTATTTGTACATTTAATAATCGAAAATATAAACAATTAAAAACTAAAAAGTAAACACAGATGAATAAATATATACATTTCTCCATTAAATGTAATGGATCCATATAAAATTTTTTTTTTTTTT
>JAQZBX010098509.1:0-11574 GCA_029593785.1 Cabassous unicinctus
CAAGCATGTGTAATTTAGTCATTTCAGTATAGAAAGAAGTTAAGGCTGCAACCACCCCAATAAACAAAATTACATTGAGAGAGAGGTCAAGATAACCAAACAAGGTGGCGTTGCCTTGCAAACATCCACATTTCCCTAGGCCATGTCCAGAGTCTTTGCTGCTAGACAGGTAGGGTCTTGTTATGGCTCCCGACAGGTATAGTGCCACTTTTGGATGGTATAAAGAGAAAAATGAATCAAGTTAGAATTTCTAAGTCAAAGGTAGCTGAGATAGAATTATTTTCATAAAAGGCACTATATATATTATAATGTACATATGTATTACTGGGTGTTTAATTGTACTGTCTAAAGTGCTTTCCTCTAATTTTTAGGAAGCCAATACAAATAGATGAATGTTAAGAATTATGTCCTTTCTCTGTATTGGACAAAAAGCACCTTATCCAAATCGTCTGGTCCAAGTTCACTTCTTTTACCTCAATGTCTCTTGTCTCCACCCTGTTAATTTACACACCTGGATTTCCACTAGTCTGCCTTGCCCCTGTTGAGGCTGTTTTGGATTTTTTACATAAAGATTATTTTTTTTATCCCCAAATAAGTATCTTTCAGATCTTCCTTGTCTTCACACCCTGAATTGATCCACTCTCCCGTACTATATTCATCTCCTCAGTTCCTGGTATCACAGCTTAGACCCAAAACCCAGAACATACATTGTGATGGTTAGGCTAATGTGTCAACACGGCCAGGTAATTGTGTCCTGGTGTTTGGTCGCAAGCACTTGACTAATTGTAAAACAAGATCATTTATGGACTTCCATCACCAGTGAGTTTACTGCATGGATGGCTGATTACATCTGCATCAATCAGGGAGATTGCATCATCAATGGGTGATGCTTTTATCCAATCAGTTGAATGCCTTCAAAGGGGAAGTGATTTCAACATTCAGAGAGAATTTCTCAGCTCATCTTTGGACAGCCAGCTTCTCCCAGAAACTCATCAAGGACCTTTCATCAGACTTTCATTGGAGCCCCTGGTTTGCAGCCTGCCTGCAGAACCTGGACTTGTGCATCCCCATGGTCTCGTGAGAGACTATTTTAAAATCTCATATTATTGACAGATATCTCCTTTGATTCTGTTTCCTGAGAGAACCCTGACTAATACACCCATATTTTAGAAAATAAATTCAAACAATCCTAAAACCACTATTACTTCAAAATCTCCCAACCTATTCCCCAAATCTGCCAGAAAAACACGATAAAATCTAATTAATATAACTTCTAAATAAAAGGAGTACATGGTTTGTTGAATAAGAGTTTAGGAAATTCAAAAAAAGAGAAATCACTTTTAACTCAGATGACCAAGGAAGGCTTCAAAAATATGTGGCAAAGGAAGATTCTTGAAGAAGGAAAAGATTAACTTAGTGCAAACCTGGCAAGAATAGAGAAGTAGGGAACTCTGGACAGTATATTTTCATTTATATATTCATTCATTCATACATTCATCACCAAGTATAATGCTAGAGTAGAAGAAAGCTGTCTTGATTTGCCACAGGGCTGCCTATGCAAAGTATCGGAAATCTTTTGGCTTTTATAATGGGGATTTATTTGGGGTAAAAGCTTACAGTGCCAAGGCTGTGAAAAGTCCAATTCAACGCACTAAAGAAATGCTTTCTCACCAAAGTTAGCTGCCATGAGTTGCAGGTGATCTTTGCCTGGTCTGGTCTCTGCCTTCCTCTCTAGGCTTCATCTCTAAGGCTCAGCTGTTCTGCTTTCTTCCCAATTTCAGCTGTAAACTGTCAGGCAAAATGGCTCATCTCTCCCCAGGACCTCAGATGTTTGAGGCTTCTTCTTTCTTTCACATGGCAGGATCAAACATGGTAGAGCCCTTTCTTGTGTCTGAGTGTCTGTTTATATCAGACCCAGGAAGGGGGCAGGGATTCAACCCGAGTCCTACCTCACTGACATAATCCAATAAAAATCCCTATAGCAATCACAATAGGTAATCTAATCGAAGGGCCCTCAGCTGAATTTAATGCACTCAAAAGGTATCACACCCAGAGGAATAGATTAATTTACAAACATAGTATTTCTCTTTTTGAGATTCATAAAATAATCCCAAACTGCCACAAAATCATAGGGTGGTTTTAGAGAATTTATAGGAGTCACCTATCTAGAATGGGAGAGAAGGGGAAGTATTTCTAGAAAAGGTGTCATCAGTATTGAGCCTTTATCATTCAAGTAAAGGTTTACCCATGTTGGTCCAAAGGAAGGAAAGATGTTGCAGGAAGAGGAAATAGCATGTACAAAGGTAAAGACACATGGGGGTGTATGGAGAATCTAGAGAATTGGGAGTGAGTTGATATGGATGAAGCCTGTTATGCATGTGATCATGAGCAAGGAGGGGAAACTGCGAGAGCTAATGGTGATTTTAGGAATGATGACTCTTTGCCTGACAAGTATGAAGACTGCAAAGAGAGTCAAGGTAGATATGTCTGGAAATATAGACAAAGATCAGTTGTGATTCACTTTGAATACCAGGTTTAGGAATCTAAATTTAATTTTATTTTTTTCAGGCAAGGGGAAGTGATTTGATAACTTACAGTCTATGGAACCGTTTGAAGGTGAGAAAGAGCTGGCAGCAGGGCTGGCTATCAGCTACACACATATTGTGGTAGTATGTGCTTGGAGACATGAGGAGATGAGCTAGAATAGCGAATGAGGTACTGAAAATTAGTAAAAAGAGTGAAAAATATGTTGAAGAAATGATCCACAAGAATTTGTGGCTGGTTGACTTAACATGGCAAGGGTGTGTAAAGAGTCAAAGATATCACTGAAGTTTCAAGCATGGTAATAATAGAAAATTAAGAAAAGAGCAGTTTTGCTGAAAGAAAAGTAATGAATTGGGTTTTGGTACCTGCTGAGTTTGAGATAATATTAACCTTCCCCACTAACAGGTAGGTGAATAAATCTCATCAGTGAGATCAGTGCCAAAGATTGGATTGGGAAAATTTACAGTGCAGTAGAAGAAAGAAGAATACTTTAAAATAAATATAAATGGCATAAAATACATTGATTCTACTGTGGTTGTATTAGAAATGGATCAATAAAAATCCAATTACCAGTGAGAGGGAGAGAGAGAGAGGAGAGATTATAAACACATTTTTATAAAACAAATACTCTAGAGATAGCAGTTTTCAAGTTGCATCAGTGATAACCCAAGGGAGTTTAGGCTATTAAAGCCACTGCAGTTAGGCCCAAATCTATCATCCCATTTCTCAAGGAGGTAATATTTTCTCTCAAATGTACAAAAGTTTTACCACCTTTTGCTGTGACCCCTCCAGCAGAAACCTAGAGAGACCTATAGGATCCAGATATTGGTCTTTAAAGACAAAGAGCAAACTATTTTTGCTAATGGAATCTTAAAGAAACATACAAAAGAGTTGTGCTGCCCGCTTGTCATCATTTATAATAGGATAATTCCCTTAAAGGGACAAGAAAACAAGCCAGTTTATTTTTTAAAAAATACAGAAAAGAAAGACCATGACACAAGCCAAACTCTCTTTCTCATCCTTTCTCATCCCCTTACCCTATTTCTGATTTGTGTTTTCTTGTCAGCATTTTCTACAGCTGATCGATTACTCTTCTGTTAGTCCCAGTGATTTTTAAGCAAAGGGAGAAACTTACTCTTTGCAGGTGAGAGATAATCAAATTGAATATTATACAGCCCCTAGAGTGCATGCAGCTGATAACAAGAGCCAAACTCAATATCCTGACAGATGTTGTCTTAGATTGATTAATCTCTCCTCTCACTCCGATGTAGCTATCCTCCAGCATGGACAGGACAGCCCCCTGGTTCAATCCTAAATGGGTTTCCGTGTGGCTGGGGTTGGCCCAGAGGAAAAACCCAGTTAAGTGTGCAATGAATCCCTTCTTTTAGAAGAGGAGGAAATTAAACCTCAGTCTGCCTGCCTCTGCTTTGAAATCCACCGTAGCGGAAGACCAGATTCTGGGCTTAGTTCATAACACACGAAATAAAGATTTCTCTCTTCTGAATTTTTGGTTAAGCCCAAACAAACAACAACAAAAAACAACCTCTGCCTCTTGAATTTCAAGAATTGCAAAAAAAAAAAAGAGATTACAACAAATAAGATTTTTAAAAGTGAAAAGAGAAAAGCAAATAAATTACAAAACTGCATCCAAATGTGAGGGAAAAAAAGATTTTTTTCTTTTCTTTTCTTTTCCTTTGTTTCCTCCTTCCCTCTTTTCCTTTTCTTTTGTATTTGTCTTCCCTGCCTCTTATCTTTCCTTCCTTCATCACTCTTCTCTCTTCTTTGTACCTCCTTCCTTTTTTCTTTTGTCCTGTTTAAAAATTTCTTCTTATTAAGCCAGTTGCTCATTCTGGGAGGCAAAGGGGATGAAAACAAACAAACAAAACCAGTCTCGGTCTTCATGGTGCTAACAATTTATCAGAGGACCCAGGAGGTAGACAAATCACAAATCAGCAATGTGATAAGTGCCAAGTGCTGGAAGCAAGAGGGAACCAGGGAAGGCTACATGCCAGAGAGAAACTTTGTCCTGGGCCTTAAAGGTTGGTTAACTATTCACCAAAAGGGCAAGGAGAGGATCATTCCAAACAGAGGTAAATATGTGCAAAAGGAATAGGGTGTATTTGAGGGAGTGTGTCAGCTCTAATTCAGCTCACAAAATGGCAGCCCCAGAGTCAGCAAGAGGACTCTAGTACCATGGAAAAGACACTGGATTTACCTCCATCTGCTTAGCTTGTTACATTGAGTAACTTAACTTCTTTGTTTTCTCATCTCCATTTTCTTCTATACCTCATTCTCTTTCCAAATATAGTATCTCAAACTGGTGGTCTTATTTATTAGTTTATTCCAACTCTGATCTTGGTGCTCCTTTAAAGCCTTATATTTAGCAATTACAAGCTGGCTCCAGTCAGTACAACTGCAAGTAAAAATGCCTTACTCTGTTTCCACATGTATTTGTCCACCAGGGAGGGATAATGCTTGGTTTGGAGGGCAAGAAGTTAAGTATGGCTTAAGTCCTCATGGAGGGGAGGGAAGTGAGTCTGGAAAACTAGTGAGGGCCAGTCAGCGATGAGTCTCAAAAAGGGGATGTATACAGTCGTATGCTGAAGCTTGGTGTAGAGGGGCTAGGAAGAGAGAAGACACACAGTACAAATGAGAATGTGAGCTCCTTGAGACCATTCAGCTTTGTGGTCCCAGCCCATCCCAGTGCCTTGCACATAGGCAGCACTCAATCAGCTCTCAATCAATGCTCATTTATTTCAATAATGCTTGCTGAAGGCAAATGGCCAAGCGCCCTTTCCTATACTACCTCAATTTTACAGAATAAAGAAAAGTTTTAAACTATGGAAATAACAGCTATGTGAATATAACTCGCATTTAAAATTTTATTTATGATTTCTATGCTAGACAGGCAAGAAAATTCAGTGAAGCCTTTGCAATGTCATCCCTTGGAGGACAATGTTTAAATAAGCATTTTATTTAATACATTTGCCCCAGCCCTTTTCCTTTCACCTCCATCTTCTACTACACACTTACTGTCCCCTCTGGCTGCTTCTCACTCTTTCCTTTGGTCAAAGCTCTGCCAACATATTTCAGAGTCTCCCATTTGCATTCTCTTGTAAGGTCTATGTTAATTCCACATCAGCAGCATTACAATGCAGCACGAAGGGTAAAGCACTATTATTATTTATTATGATGCCTGCATCATGCCGGTCTGCCGAAATCATCTATACACATAACTTGAGGGAGTGTCAGTTCTCCAAGATATAACAAGAAAACCAAGACAATCTGGGTAACTCTTCCAGCCTCAGTTCCTAAGAGAACAATTCCCCCTAACCTTGATCACTTTGTTATGCATAATGAAAAGCACTAAGGAAGTTATTTGTTGGTCTCAAGTTCAATGACTGGCCGATCTCTATTATAGCAGTTTTCACTCTGTCCTCTGCCCTTTGTCAGTTTGACTGGTTTCTATAGTGCTCCCTCAGCAATATTGTAAAGCAGGTATTACCTTGCCTTTACCTTGCCCAGTGACAATTTCTTGGACAAATCTTTCAACAAATCCCTGCCCTCCTGCTTATTAACTATTGGACCTTAAACAAACCTCTGGGTGTCCCTCTCTCTTCACCTGTAAAATGGCCATGATAATAAATACCCTTTAGGGTTGTTGTGAGAATTAAGTGGCAGGGCTTATGCAAAGAGTTAAGAATAAACTCTGTGGCATCAATGGCAGACCACAGAGTAGAACTCACAGAACTCAAAGTTCTGCAAACCAATAGATATAGGAGCTGGTAACACTGGTTTGATTCCTCCTAGACCCCAGTTCCTTCTAGGCATCTCAAAGCACACTAAAAAGTCTAATCAAACTATCTTTCGTGGTAGTTAATTTTCAGTTGAGATATAATTCCCATTGAGGTGAGAAGAACCAAAGATTGGATGATTGCTTCTTTGGCTGTCAAACATTGAGATGTAAGATCTTTGAAGTCAGGCTTATTATATTTTCAATAAACGCCTGGTGAGTGAATGAATTAATGAATGAATGAACAAATGAATTGTAAGAGTCAGGACAAGCAATATTGTGATGTGTTTAAGGAAATATGCAATAAACCACATAGGATGGTTGCATCATGGAATCCACTGCACTGCAGGGTAGAGCATTTTGAGAAACTACCTACTGATTGAGTAGGATGTATTTTAGGGAAAGTTAAAGATTCCACTTGCTTTTTTTTTTCTGTAGTGAAGACTTCTACCATTTCTGCTCTGACTGAATCTAACCTGTATCTAACAGTGATCACAGTCCCCAGATAAGCTATAAAATTCACCCTCCAAAAATATAAATTCTCCAAAATGAAAGTTGGTATAATGACCTGACAGTGTCCAGCAATTTAAAGGGAAGGAAGTTCACTAATTCCTTCAATTAGAAAGTTTCATCCCAACACCTTTCTCCCACCTTTCTCCCACCAACCATTCCATTCTCTTAGAATTGATTTAGTACCAGAGGCATGCATATAGTATAAAGAAATAAAAAAGGACCGATTTCTGAAACCAGTGTCCTATGCTTTTTATTTTCTTTGAGAATAGCAAGTGACTGTTTTCAGCTTTCTTGTCCTTTCCACAGCCTGACCAGAGTCACCAATTTGTTGGGAGGTTTTTGCCTCTTTGATTAGACTTACTTTCTTTCTTTCTTTCTTTCTTTCTTTCTTTCTTTCTTTCTTTCTTTCTTTCTTTCTTTCTTTCTTTCTTCCTTTCTTCCTTTCTTCCTTTCTTCCTTTCTTCCTTTCTTCCTTTCTTCCTTCCTTCCTTCCTTCCTTCCTTCCTTCCTTCCTTCCTTCCTTCCATCCTTTCTTTCTCTTCTTTTTTCTGTGTTTACTGAACCCAGGACACCCTGAACTACAATTGAAGCCTGAGACTTTTACTGGGGATGATTTCTGCTAACACCATTTGGTGCAGGAGTGGCCTCTCTCTGCTTGCTACATGAGTAGACCTAGAGGAGGGAAAAGTGCAGGGAATTGGTGTTGGCCCAGTTTAAAGTAGAGTGACCTTGCTCCTGGTGATTGAAACATTTGGTTCAGTGAATTAGACAATCACTAATGGTCATAGTATGACAATCAGACTAAACCTCTCCATCGTTAAAGGAAAGCTCGTTAGAGGGCATGTAAACATATGGAAAGAGTTTATAAATATCTTGGATTGTAAAGATATATAGAATATCTGTAAAGACTAGGATAGTGTCTAATGCAAATTAGTCTAAGGCAGAGATACTTCCTCAATAAATGATGAGGAAGTATCTCTTTAGTTTTTGTGATAGTTTATTAAGCTTTAGGCAGTTTTCAGGATATCCAAGTAAGTTGTCTTTGGAAAAATCTAATTTATTTTAAATGGAATATAGACATATGACTTTATGCCTCATATAGACCTCCCCCCCCCCCAAAAAAAAAGCATATTAAGTTGAGGCCATTTTTATTTATTCTGGTAACTATTAGTTACAATGGGATATTATAGGCTTACTGAAATCACTGTAGACCAGGGTTTCTTAAATTTTTTTGTGCCACCGACCCCTTTACCAGCGCGGTGAAAACCATGGACTACTTCTCAGAATGTAGGGGCAGATAGTTTTATGACACTCAACATCGGTATGTCTTTAAATTAAATTTAAGGATTATTCAAAATTACATTTTACAACTTTCCCATAATTTCAATACCTGATAACCTAACATGTTTCAACATCTGTTCAAATGGTCATTTTCAGCAAACATTTAGAAATTTGAGTTTTCCTACAGTGCCATAAAACCATCTCTGCCATCCTTACCAACCTGTTTGCAGACAGTTATCCACTGCACTCAGAACATACTACATGAAAATAAAAATTATACTAAGTCCACACTGTAATGTGTATTATTTAATAAATATATTATACCCGCACCAACACGTCCCCACATGAATAATGTTTTTTTTGAATTTTCAATTCAAGCTCACCGTCCACTGAAATCTTTTCACAGACCCTGGTTAAGAGCCCCTGCTTCGGTTAAACAAATTCACCAAAATCAATGCAATATCTAACTCTAGGGAAATCTTTGTAAAGCCAGTGGATAAGAGTTTTCTCTTAAAAAAAAAAAAAAGAGCCCCTGCTGTAGATCATTGATCTCCAACTTCAGCCTACTCAGAATATCCTGGAGGGTTTGTTTAAAACAAGAACAAGAACAACAACAGATTTCTGCCCCCTGCCCCCCAGGGTTTCTGATTCCGTTAAGAATAGTTGGGGCCCTAAGGTGTGAATTTCTAAGGAGTTTGAAGGTGATGCTGGTCCAGAGACCACATTTGAGAATCACTGCTTTAGTCAAATGCTGATAGTGATCAACCCTTGAGTGTTTCCTGAGTATATGACTATAATAATTTTTCCCACCTGATAAATGGGAAAGATTTTAGTATTCATTTCAGCAAGCAAATTTCTACTTCCCCACCAACACTATTTTAACTCTGTATATTTCCAAGTTTGTTCCTCTATTTTGGGAATAATAAAGAATTCTTTCAGTTTCTTTCTGATTCTTAAGTTTGTCATATTTTCTATAGTACTTAGAATATTCACCAACCCATAAAAATGTTAAATAATTATCTTAGACAATAAAAATCCTTATTGTTATTATGTTTTACTAATTGGGGGATTATTTCTTTTTATTCATGTTCAAATTATGATGTAATTCAGAATCCCAAAACTTTCTCAACTGTCTGAAAGATGTAAGCTAGAATGGATTTCTTTGGGTCCAATTTTATGCAAATAATTCTAGCACTGCTTCCTATATTCCTGACATCCAAAAATATTTTTATTTTATTGATTCTTCACTAGACAACTGAGACTGATTTTGTCTAGACTAAAAGGGTAAGACCTCAGAAATCCTGCCTTCTCTACCCCTTCATTTTCAATTGCCCTCTTCCAGTTCTCTCTACGGCCCTTTCAGGTGCTTAATATTTGTTTTAGTTCCAAATTCTGCTCAAAGCAAATACCATGAATGGGTTGAGATTAAACAATGACACTTTATTGGCTTACAGTTTTGAGGCCAAGAAAATGTCCAAATCAAGGCATCATCAAGGCAATGCTTTCTCCTCGAAGACTGGCTGCTGAAGACCCTTGGCTCCTCTGCCACATGGCAAGGCACATGGTAGTGTCTGCTGGTCTCTTCTTTCTCTTCTGAACTTCTTTGCTTTCAGCTTCTTGCAAGTGTGGCTTTCTCTCTTTCTCTCTCTGTCTGAATTTCATTCTCTTCTAAAGGACTCCAATAAGAGGGTTAAGACCCATTCAGATTGAGGTGTGTCACACCTTAACTGAAGTAGTCTCATCAAAAGTTCCCATGTATAATAGATCCATACCTATAAGAATAGATTAAATCCAAGAATATATTTTTCTGGGTACACACAACTTCAAACCACCACAATCATCAAGTCCTGTCCTATGTGATATTGTACATTCATGCTCCATCATTGGCCTAAGGACCCAATAGCATGATATGCTTGGTCCCACTCTCTTTTGCGAGCAAACAGGCAATTATACACCCATGCTGGGATCTCTGAAAATAGTATAATGGTGAAGAGTATAATCTTGAGAGACAGATTGCATGGTTTCAAGTGCTATAGTGTACTTACAAGCTTTGTGTTATCAAGCCAATGATGAAACCTCTTATGCTTCATTTGTGACACTGAGAATAATTATGTTGCCTATCCCATAAGACTTGAGTCTATTATAAATGAAATGCCTGATACGGCTAAAGTTGTAAATTATTGGCAGCTTTTATTAATATACTATTATAAGAAAAAAAAACAATACTGTGGAAGCACATAGGAGGGTCATTTCAACCAGGGTTTCTCAACCTCAGCTCTATTGACATTTTGGGCTGAATCATTTTTGTTGTGTGGGATTGCCCTGTGTCTTACAAGAGGTTTAGCAGTGTCCCTGGCCTCCACCCACTAGGGTGCAGTAGTATGCCTCTCTCATCAGTTGTCCAGTTGTGACATCAAAAATATATCTCCATTGTGCTTCCGGGTGGTGAAGAAGGTCTAAATCTCTCCTGATTGTCATCCACTAATTTAATCCCTAATTTGTGTAACAGGAAGAGGGGAGGAAAAATATATATATAATAGGAAAATATGTTTTAGGTAGAAAAATGACTAAAGAAGTAATTTGGGGCTGAACCTCTCAGGAATATGTCCTTGTTCCAAGGACAATAGAGTCACTGAATGGATTTAAGCAAGGGAGTGAGCTGTCTTTTTCTGAAGATGATTCTAAATTAGGAATCTGCTGTCAGTGCTTATTTAATTCTTGCTTGGTAGATGGTCCATGCTCTCGTTAAAAACCTGCTTCTTGTTGGGATAGGCTCTTTTTCTCAGAACATGCCTCTGAATGAAGAAGAGAGTTCAAGTTAGTTGCCAGAGATGTAGAAACAGTCATCTGTAAGCAAGTATTTGTGGTGCCCTCGATGTAGGAGCCTATAATATTAGAACTATGTGTCCTAAGTGAGTTCCAAATAGGGGAGAGCCAAAAGAATATTGCATGACATTTCATAAAGAGTGTATTTAATTAATCTAATCTAATCTATGGCCTTGCTTCCCTGTTTATTTACGTATTTTCACCTCTGTTCCAAACAATTGGGTAGTATGATCATGTATGAACATTTTGAACTTCTAGCTGGGTCCATCCAAGTCCCTCAGTGCTTCAGGGCAGCAGACTCAGAGGTAATAACTGTCTTTGTAATATATTCCTTCAGACAGCCAACCAGGACCTCGAGAAAAAGAGAGCTGCTAGGAGGAAGGGGAGACCACTGTAAGAAGAAAGGCCCTGTGATAAATTGGGAGAGTCATTATATAACATTTGTGGCTCATGCTTTCTGTAGCATAAGTTAGAGTAGAGTATGGAAGGCTAGAGAAAACCCCAACTTTCCTGGCAGTGTTGATTCTGACACACCAAGCTTGGGATTGGGGAGTGAAGAGAAGATAGCTGTGGGGTTGGCACAGAATTCCCAGGATGGACCAAATGACAGCCATTCT
>JAQZBX010098510.1:0-11572 GCA_029593785.1 Cabassous unicinctus
GGGTCAGTCGAACCGGAACCTGAAAGAGGGAGTGGGAATTGGGGGGACAAGAGACATGAAGAATGACAGCAAGACAGGATTCTGATCAAGCTGCAAAAGTTTATTGAAGAGGCAGGGTATATATAATCTGAGGGAGGAGGGTGAGGATTGGTGGATCTGAGGGTGGGTGGCGGTCTAGAATTGGCTAATGCTGTTACTAGGGTAGGTGGCAGGAATCCATGATTGGTGGCTGCTGTTGCTGGGATAGATGGCAGAAAACTCTCTAACTTCCTAGAAGAAGGCTAACTGTAGCTAAAGCTGTTCTTTGTTTCAACCCTGACGGCCATGTTACATGTCACCGGTGCTGCTGACAAGGTGCATAATGAGTGCTACCGTGAAGGTCCCCAACAACTTTCCACCTATGTCTTTGTGGTACTTTGCTATAATTGCTGAAAAAATACTGTTATAATTGTTCTTTATCTATAGCTCATAGTTTACATTTGTGTTCACTGTTTGTGCCACATAGTCCTATGGTTTTCAAAAACTTTCATTGTAGTAAGCTATATAGAACCTAAAATTTCCCCCTTTAACCCCCGTCACAATGTTGTACTGCCATCATCACCATCTATTCCCAAAAGTTTTCCATCATCCTGAACAGAAATTCTGTACCAATTAAGCATTAACTCCCCATTCCCTACCTCCACCCATCTGCGGTTAAATTGTATTCTGGTTTTGGACTATGACTTTGCTTATTCTAATTATTTATATCAGTGAGGTCATACACTATTTGTCCTTTTCTGACTGGCTTATTTCACTCAATATGATATTTTCATAGTTCATCCATGTTGTCACATGTATCAGAACTTTATTTCTTTTTATGGCTGAAAAATAAATAATTTTCCATCATGTGTATATATATATATGTACACACACATATATAAATATAAATATATATACATACACATACATATATACACCCATTTCATTTATCCATTAATATGTTGCTGGACACTTGGGTTGCCTCCATCTGTTGGCATTTGTGAATAATGCCAATGTGAACATAATTGTGAAAATACCTGTTGAAGTTCCTGCTTTCAGTTCTTTTGGTGTATACCTGGTAGTGGGTTTGCCAAGTCATATGGTAAATCTATGTTTGACTTTCTGAGGAACCACCAAAACTATCTTCCAGTTTCATCATTTGTATATCTTCTTTGGAGAAATATCTGTTCAAGTCTTTTGTCCATTTTTAATTGGGTTGTTTGTCTTTATGTTGAGGTGTATGATTTTTAAAAATATATTCTGAGTATTAAACCCTTTCAGATATGAGGTTTCCAAATACTTTCTCCCATTCTGTAGGGTACTTTTTACTTCCATGATGAAATCCTTTGATGCAAAAAGATTTTAATTTTGATGAACTCTCATTTACCTGTTTTTCATTGTTGCTCATGTTTTTGATGTAAAGTCTAAGAAACCATTGCCTATCAGAAGGTCCAGAAGATGCTTCTCTATGTTTTTTTCTAGGAATTTTATAGTTTTGGTTATTATGTTTAGGCCTTTGATCTATTTTGAGTTGATTTTGTATATGGTTAACAAATTTGCATATGGATATCCAGTTGCCATAACACCTTTTATTGAAATGACTATTCTTTCCCCAAGTGGACTTGGAACCTTGTCAAAAATCAGTAGGCCATAGATGTGATAGTTTATTTCTGAACACTTTATTTGATTCCATTGAGCTATATGTCTTTCCTTATGCCAGTACCATGCTGTTTTGATTACTGTGTCTTTTTATTAAGTTTTGAAATAAGGAAGGTTAAGGTCTCCAACTTCCTTGATTCTTCTTTTTCAAGATAGCTATGACTCTTTGGGTCCCCTTACCCTTACATATGAATTTGGTGATTGGCTTTTCTATTTCTGCAAAAAGAAATTTTGATTGGGATTGTGTAGAATCTATACATTGCTCTGAGTAGAATAGTAATCATAATAGCCCTCCAATTAATGAACATGGAATGTCATTTCATTTATTTTGTTATTGTCTGATTTCTTTTAGTAATATTTTGTACTTTTATGTGTCCTAGTCTTTTACATCTTTGCTTAAATTTTTTTCTATATATTTTATTTTAGTTCAGGAGTTCTTAACCAGGGGTCCATGGACCCCCAATGGGTACATGGTAAGATTTCAGGGTATCTGTGAGCTTGAATTAATATGGAATAATCCTAAATTTTAATTTAAAGGCATGCTGCTGTTGAGTGTCATAAAACTATCTGCTGCTACATTCTGAGACAGGGTCCATGGTTTTCACCTAACTGCAAAGGGGTCCATGGAACAAAAAAAGTTGAGAACCCCTGTTTTAACAGCACTTTTTTCTGATTCATTGTTTCAAAAGGAAAGCTGGAGACTCCCTGGGATATTCAAAGGGAAGATTAATGAGTTTTTACATTGGTGCTTGAGTTAAGTGAAGGGTAGTAGCTCCTAGGCAGCATCTGAGTTCTTTGGACTCCAGTTATCCCTGAGAAAGAGGACACTTACCCAGATTCATAAGGCCTCCAGTGAAGTGGGTGAAAATACCCAAATAATAAATGAAAAACTTCATTTTCTGTGGTCAGTCTATTTCATGTTGACCACAGTAAAAAGAGAGTGCCACTGGGAAACTCAGGGGGAAGCTTGCAGTTTCCCCCTCTTTTCCCCAGGGAACCCTTTCCTTTTACATAGTTGGGAATGTACTTCATTTGAAAATATAAGCAACCTAGGCACCAAACTGTGGTTCTGAGAAACTAATAAGTGGTGAATGTCTACTTTAATTTCCTTCTATGCACATGAAAAGCCAATATTTGTACAAGCACATGGCATAAAAAATCTAACATCTTGTGATGAAAAGTGAGCAAAGCTTATACGAAAAAATTTCATTAAGTCCATGAAAGCTGTATAAATGCTTGAAGGGTAGACTGGGGAATGTGAGAGAGCTCAAAGTGTGATAAGCCTCCAAGTCATTTATTGCTACAGTCACATCCAACAAAGTGAAGAAGAAATGTTTGGCATCCTTTCTTTTTTAAGACATTAGTTTACCCCAAGCAATGTTTATTATAGATGCACAAAATGTTTGTGTATCATAAATACTATGGATAGAATTTATGGCAGTCTCAAATCATGAGGTATATTATTTAAGCAAAAGTTCTAATTTTGTCAGCTTGGAGTTAATTTTGGAAACAAAAATAATACTTAAATACCTCCAGTTATTATCCACTTTTGTGTAAGAATTGAAAGAAATGTCAAAAGCAGCTTTTATAATTTTTTTTTCCTGAGAATTACTGGTAGTGATCTTCCTAGAGCACGAAGAAATAGTTTATGTATGAAGTCTAAATTTACTCATGGAGGCGTGTTAGGTTTAAATACTCCTCTCATTGAGTCCTTAAATAGTTTTGAAAATGTCTTACTTATCTCACGTGTTGACCATCATTTTTATACCAAATATTTACTGAGCATCTACTATATGCCAGATGCTAAGCTGATGCAAGATTTTGCACTGGGGTATTTAGATGAATAAGACAAAGGACCTGCCTTTTAGGGACTCATTCATAGGAGAGGCAATAGAGGCATGAAAGTAATTATGATTTAACATAAACAGGTACTACTGACAGATAGAAGCTGTTGAGAAAGCACACATCTGTTCTTGGGTGCACAAGGTAAAAACAGCTTCTTGGATGACTAACCTTGAAGGTTGCCTACCAGGCAGCTAAGGATATTCAGGGCAACAGTAATCTCTAAGGTACCAGAGAATGTTAGCATGCTTCTGACTGCACTTAGGTATGTTTATAAGGAAAGTGTGTGTTCAAAAGCAGCAACAGAAGGTGGGCCTCTAGGCAAAGACAAACAATGAAGTACTGTGGATGACATGTTAAGAAATGCTTATATATTGTTTTGGCACATGTGTTAGACTCTTGAAATAAACAAGCTGTGAGATGATGACAGTCTAAAATTTGGGATTCACAATGAAACTATAAATGGCTTGACAGTTACTTACTCTCTCTCATTTGCTCATTTCTTCATTTGGATGTTGATATAATAATGCTATCCTTCAGTAAAGAGTAAATGAGTTACTTTATGTTCAAGACTGAAAGTTGCACATGGTACCTAGCAAACTCCCTATTTCTTCTGTCTTTCCACTTCTATTTGCCTACTTCAGCTCAAGCCCCCCTTTCTTTTAAAAGCTTGCTTTGGTTTTGTTTTCCTTTTATTCATCCCTGAGGCACAAAATTGGTGAATCTTCAGCTGCTATTGACAAATACTTGCTGATAGTTTAAATATATTGATTACTCTGTACCTAAGTTAAAAATAATATTCAGTAAGTGGGTTTAATAAGGTAAGCAAAACATATTTGAAAAACTTGAACAAAGGACAAAAGAAAGATGTTGATATTTACAAATATATAATTAAGACAAATGGAACTTGTTATATTCTGAGAGTTCAACATTAGATATATGTGAGTATTTCCTTTAAAAATTCTAAAAATAAACCTGCTTTATACAGGGAATATTGTTGTGTAAGTTCATATGGGCTTGTTTCACATGTGATACTTGAGATGTCTTTCCATCTATAAAGTTTTGACTGCTTCCCCAGACCTGAAGCTGGTCACTGGGAGCCAGGCAGTTTTCACATGAGTTGGGTATAAAACACCTCATTACAACCAAAATGGTGTAGCAGCTGTATTATTCTGTGGGTAAAATGTGAAATGTATTCTTAACAGCATGCATTTATTTTAGTTGGTTTAATGTAGTTTGCATGCAACTTTCTTTAAAGTACAATATGTGCATTTTAATATGATAGGATAATATAAATGGTAAATTTAATGAGTTCATGTATATCTTCATATAACCAAAATATTAAATAGAAACTCATGAGTGTTATAAAAGTCTGTGTAGTTTTTGGAACAACTTTTTTTTGGAAGTAAAAGTAATATTTTAGCAAAAATAAAGGCAAATATAAATGTTTTAAATGTTTGCCTCCAATTTTTTGAAAGAATTCCAAACATGGCAAAGGACATTCTTCCATACAGAGAGAATATGCTGGTATGTTTCCCATTGTTTTTGAGCTCTAGTGACTAACACCCTGTCTAATACCTCAGCTACATTTTTTAAAATTTATGACTCACAATTGTTTGCTTCTTTTATTCCTTCCCAATTTTGCAAAAAGTTTTATGAATCTAGTAGCATCATTTGATATAGCAAATAACACACTTGCTTCTAAAACTCATGAGGCCAAGGAAAAATATTATCCAGCACTCTTAACTGAAGATCTTACCCAAAGTAAACTGCAGTGAGCTTGAATCATTCAAGGGTTCACAAATATTGGCTTCCAGAGTTTGAGATGCAAATTTTCTTTTCAGTCCAGCCCAGAGAGCCACACTAACCCTGGTTCTAATGCAGAGTTTCTTTTCTAAGCTTCATGAACTCTGGTCTCAGGTGGAGCAAGAAAGTCCAGATGGGTTTCTCACTTTTCCATTTGAGGAGTGGTGATAAGCTACACAGGTTTTCATGACCATGTAATTGGAAGAAAGAGTAAAAGGGAAAGAAAACAAATGCCAGGCCTTCAGATCTTGGTGAAACATGCTGCAATGGCATTCCTTTGCTGATTATTCTTTGCTATTAAAGGAAAATGTACAGAATGATATACAATTCACAAATTTTCCTATTTACAGGATGAAATGAAAGACTCTTAGGATTAGGAAAGGATTTCTGGCACCATGACAAGATGGCTTAGAAAGTTGTTTTGTATTAACTCACTCATAACTTCCAAAATAAAGTGATTTCTTTTCAGCAGGAGCTAAATAAATGTCTTGGGGGGAAAACAGAGCCAGAGGAACTGAGACACACATGTAGAAATTTCTAAGCTTAGGAGCCATTCTAACCAAAGAACAATGGAGTTCTGACTCCTTTTAAGAATTTTATTGTTGCCCAGTCCCATGGACAGAGTGAGAATAGCTTACACTCAGCGATACTTCCTCTTTTATTTATAGACTGGTTCTCTAATGCTGAAACATTTTCTTTTCTGCAGACTATTCTTAGGCTGGTTAAGATATTAACAGCAAACTTTCATACCCCTTTTAAAAAATGAAAAGATTGGTACACATGGTAAGTGCCCTAACCCACAATAAGTGTGCACACAAGTAGTATCCTATCCAGGCTTGGGGTGCAGATGGTCTTTATGATGACTATTCTGTGGAATTTTAGCTGTTCCAAAATCTGCTTTTAAAATTTTTAAGTCATTTGAGCCATTCACTTGTATCTTTTACAATAAATAAATGTCCCATTTGTTAATTAAGATGATGCTTTTGGTCTATTGCCCCTTGTTTTCTAGAATATTTTTGCATTATTTTGCTGTGAATGATGATTGTTATTTTTATCAGGTACCTCTGTGATCAAATTCAGAATTTGGAACAAACTCCCACTTTATAGGAATTTAGCATGGAAGGTTGAATTAAATAAAATGGCATTTTAAGCAGTTATATTAGACATTAGTAAAATGTGTTGCTGTATTTTGATTTGCAGGACAGATTGAATTCTTTTTACATTTGGAGACTTTTTCTGTAATAGCCATACATTGTTAAGGTGATTTAAGTTATCTGTTAAACTGAGAAAAAAGCTGAAAAAAGTAAAAGAGATAAAAACAATAATTTAGGAACTAAGCAAGTTTTTATTAGTAAGAAATGCAAAGGAAGAGGTATGTATATATTTGAGCTGCTTTTGTTGAATTTCAGCTGCTATCTATCTGACTAACTTATATACCTGTATGTTTTAGTTTCCTTGACTGCTGAAGTAAATAACATGCAATTGGTTGTCTTAAACAATGGGATTTTATTATCTTACAGTTTTATGGCTAAGAAAATCCCAATCAAGGCATCATCAAGGTAATGCTTTCTTCCTGAAAACTTGGCATTGTGGGACTGGCTGCCAGTGATCCTTGGTCCTGGTTTCCTTTGTCACATGACAATGTACATGGTGGCCTCTCCTGGACCTTCCCTTCTTTTCCAGGTTTCACTCACCTTCAGCTTCTTGCTTTCCCTTGCTTCCTATCCCTATCTACATTTTATTCTGCTTTTAATGGACTACTGTAATAGGATTAAGACTCATCCTGATTGAGTTAAGTCACACCTTAATTGAAGTAACCCCATCAAAAAGCCCTACTTACAATGAGTTCACACTCACAGGAATGGATTAAGTTTAAGAACATGTTGTTCTGCACTGCATTTCTCCAAACCACCATAATGTAATTGATGTATTAGAGTTAAATGGAAAAGAAGAATTGGAGCACTTTTTTGTTGTACTGTTGTTTCCCCATTATTTCTACAGCTAATCCACCCCCATTCTTTTAATTCTAGTAGTTGAAGAACATTGACTGTATGGCATGTGAAACAGAAATCAGCATGATAGGAACAAGGCTTTAGACCAGAAAGTTTAGTGTCTCTTTTAATTGAGGATGAGTAATGTTTTGAAATATTAATTTTTTCTTTTAATATTTTCCCCTTTTGGTTCCTAATGCAGGCAAAAATTGCTGGAACTGCTCATCTGTTTTATCTCTAAAAATCTAAGATTTTAGGTGAACTTATAGTGTTTGAAGGGGTAGAAAAGGATAACAAAAAACAGCTTGCTTGGAAAAGCAGTTTGGTTTGAAATAAGCAGATTAGAGAGAAGTACATTCCTGGGTAAGGGTTAAGGGAAGAAAGCCTTGAGTAATGGGAAACCAAGCATGTTTTACTGTTCGTGGTCAAGGAAGGCACATAGAGCATAATCAAAGAGTGCCTCACAAAAATCGAGGTTCATCAAAATGGTACAGAAGCAGAGCTGAAAAACTTAAAGATAAGGGATAGGAGATATTATTGTGATGTTACTGTGAAAGATGACCAGTGAGCAGAGTCTCCTCTACCTGTGGACCAATACAAACACACATAAACACATACACACATACACACAACACACATGGCTGCATTTTGATACTTCGTAGAATAGAATAGATGGAACATGGGACATTTTGGGGGAATTAGAATTGTTTTTTATGATCTTGCAGTAATGGATATGGGCCATTTTAAGTTTCATCAAAACCTATAAAAGTGTATAGTGCAAAATGTAAACCATAATGCAAGCCATTGGCCATGGTTAATAGCAATGCTTCAATATTTGTACATCAATTGTAACAAATGTACCATCTGCATGTAAAATGTTATTAATAGGGGAGAGTGGAAGAGGGAGGGCATTAGGTATATGGGAATCCCCTATATTTTCTATGTGATTTTTCTGTAACCTAAAGCTTCTTTGAAGATAAAAATAAAAAAATAAGATACTGAGGAAATATACAGAAGAAAATGTCACTGTACATACAAGACAACAGATCTTACAGTCATGAAAGGCACAATGTCTAAAGTTTTTAAATTATTTCAAATTTTTTCTATTATTTCAAGAACAATACATTATGACATCACAATTAAATAGACACCAGAGAAATGGTATATTCCTCTCTACCTGGGTTTTTTTCCTGGAATTCATAGCCTCCACATGATATTTTAATAGGTGATGAATTTAAGAGGTGATGAATGAGAGCAGCATTGAATTACCTGCAGAAGGCTTTAATTTTAATTGTATAACCTACCATTGATTTCTGATATATAGAGTGTAAATATATTTGTTGATACTATTTACTTGAGTATAGTAAGTATATGTGAATTAGTCAGCCAAAGGGGTGCTGAGACAAAGCATGAGAACTCTGTTGGCTTTTATAACGGGTATTTATTTAGAATAGAAGCTTAACAGCTACCAGGCCCTGAAAGTCCTACTCAAGGTACCATAAAAGGTACTTTCTCACCCAACGTCTGTTGCCACATTTTGACACAAGATGTGAGAGTTCAGTCTTCCTCTTTCCTCTTAAGGCTCCATGGTCCCAGGTTCTTCCAATCTCAGCTGTAGGCTGGCATAAGTCTCATTACCCTCCCCAGGGCTTCTTTCTGGGCTCAGCTGCTCTGGTCTCTCCACAAAGTCAGCTGTAGACTATCAGATTCATCTCTCTTCCCAGGGCCATGTCTTTGGAACACGCTCTCTTCCTTCATATCTGCTTCTCTGTGTTCTCCTTCTCCACATGTTTTCTTCTGTATGAGAGCTGTTTTATTCCTTCCAAGGGGGTGGGGACTCAATCTGAGTTGCCCTAGTGATGTGGTCAAATAAAAGCCCTAATCTTGATTTAATAAAGTAAAAATGAAACCTCTGAATTTAATAAAATCTAATACACCCAGAGGATCAGACCAGTTTACAAACACAATCCAATATCTATTTTTGGAATTCATAAACAATACCAACCTGCCACAATATGATCTATCTATCTATCTATATATATATAGTATGTATATTTAGCAGTAGTTTATATTGTAATAATTACATCCAATATGAAATGAAATGAAATAGGAGAACCCAAGTATAACTGGAAGGCTTAGGGTATATTTCCCATTTCCCAGAAGAGAAGATTTAAAAGATGAGTAATGAAATTCCAGGTGAATGGGATAGGGCTGAATATTCAGAAAGGAAGAAAAAAAGTAAAAGCAAGAGCATGGTGAGTATTGGGAACCATGAGGTATTTTCTGGTTGAAGGAGTAGACATAGTGATGCTTCCTGAGAATCCATGACTCCCGCTACCTTGCTATGCTTGCCAAGGCAGTCTCAGCACATGACCCAGGTTTTCTCCTGGGAGTTGGTGAGTAATGATGCAGTAGGCATCATAACTTCAAGTAGTAGTACACCCGCCTCCTCCCAATTGATTGAAAAATAGGGAAGTTATAGGTAGCAATAAAGATCATGGATAGTAGAAAGGAAAAGTGGAAAGGAAACAAGAATGTTTGGGGAAACTTTGTACCCTTTCTTCATCTAACTAGATAGAATATTCTTTATAGATGGTGCCTGTGGTTCAAAGTCCCTTGAGGAGAAAGGCACCTAAAATTTCCTCCACCTTCTGTTGTTTTTCTGTTTTAGTCTTACTATTGTAATGTAAGTCATCAAAATGTAAAACAAACCCTTAGACCTCACACCAACATGTGCATGTCACTACACTTACAGGAAATGGCAATATCCCAAGCATTAAAAGTTGTTTTCTGTGTCTGCTTTAGCATTCAGGGAAGAAATACCTAACAACAAACTAAAAATACCAAAAAGATTATATCCTCATAATCTTGATGTAATCAACAACACAACAAAACATTCCTTTGTCTTTAAAATTTCTTATGGTCCCTAAATGTAAAGTAAAATTAATGCATTACCTATATTCTGACAGATTTTACCTCCAAGAACTATGGAATTAAATAGACTGTGCTGTCTAATTTCCCTTAGAAATATAAGATTCTGGCAACTCTGATTCATGGAAAAAGTGAATATTCTATATATACATATTATAAAAAAAATAATTTTAAGGTTGAGGCTATTTGTTCACTGATTAGACTGCTGTTGTATTTTGTATGGGGTTTCCTGTTTTGTTTTGTTTTGTTTTGTTTTGTTTTGGTACACTTTTCCTTTCAGCCTGATTTTATTGATTAAACTTATGATCTGTTTAGCACCAAGCAAAAATTTTAGGAAAATTAAGTGAAACAATTCTTGCTAACACTCTGCAGTTGTTCAAAAATAATAATAAAACTTCATGCTATTTAAAGGAAATTCCTCTATGCAAAAATTTCCAATTAGGCCATTTTTTAGATGGAGGAGATGCAAGATTAAACCTGCTTCCAAAATCATGTGGAAATACTCAAAATCCCTTCACTTTAATTTTCTGGTAATTGGTTAGGAGACAGCTATGAATTAGGAAAGCAGATTAATAATCTGTAAAATTGATTCATTTCAAGAGTAGATGAATCAAGGTCAGGTGGGTGATTGAACTCCTTAACCAGATGTCTAATGAGATACCTTCCTGTCCTGTTTAAAAAAATAAAAAATATTTAAAAATATATTGGATAACATGTTTGCATAGTGTCATAGAAGTTTTCACAGGTACAAATGAATCATAGGCTTTTTTTTCTCAAGCATTGTGATTTATCTGTTAAAAATCTAGATTAAAATTTGTAAGCACTACACATTTAAATTAAAAAGTATCTTATTACTCTTATTTCCAAAGTAAACTGCACTCTTCAATACTTCCTTTTATATAGTTTAACTAGTCAGAAAATAGAGTAAGGAAAGTTCACGTTTTCCATTTCTTTTTCCTCTTTTCCTTTTATCGCCTCCTCCTTCTCTTCCTCCTTATTCTCTTAAGGAGAAATTGTAGAAAAAATATAGCAATGGTAGACACAAGGATGAAGGTGGATGTTTTCAATTTAAAATAGTGTGGTCAGGAAAGGACTGACACCTAAGATATTCGAATTAATAATATTAAAAGGCAAAATTGAATATATGCATATATAGTTTCTTCATATAGATGAGAACATGACAATGTGAATATATGTGTATGTGATTTTTACCATTTTTACTTGAAGTGGAGAATATGAATCTATAATATATGTATTTATTTGTATATGTATTTTTTTTTAAAGATTTATTTATTTATTTATTTATCCCCCCCCCTTGCTGCTTG
>JAQZBX010098511.1:0-11560 GCA_029593785.1 Cabassous unicinctus
TGGCCAGAGTGGGGAGCATATGACCAGCACAGAGCCCTTTAATGGTCCTGTATGGCCAGTGAGAAAACCTGATGAGAGTGGGAGACGGAAGGTCTATTATCAAGAATGAAATGAGGTTGTTCCTCTTATTCATACCACAGTTTCAAATATTGCAATGTTACTTGATAATTTATTGGCCCAGTTAGGAGAGTTCCATTATGTATTAGACTTGGTTAACACCTTTCCAGTATCCTATTAGCTGAAGATAGCCAAGGACAGTAGGCATTTATCTGGAAGGTGGTCAGTGGACTTCACAGGTTTTACCACAAGGGCACTACACAGCCTGACCATCTGCCATGCAGTGGTGGCATCTGATCTAGCAAAATGTGAAAAGCCACCAAATGTTGCTGTGTTTCACTATATTGACAATATTATGCTTGCTTCTTATAGTATTTCATCTCCAAAAATGGTGCACCTGCCATTGTAGTGCCAGAAATGTTGAAGACGAGCCACCAAAAATGCCAAGATGCAGAGGCCTGGACAGTCTATAAAATACCTAGGGAAAGTTTCGTCAGGTAAGTCAAAGGTCAATCCTGTCAAAGTTATAGAAAATAGCTGTAAAACAGATCTAATCTCTGGCCCTTTAATGAAGGCAAGCTTGTGGATTGGATATTCCCACCTACCCAGAAGGTTTTGGGTTGGTCCTGTTGCAAAAAGAAAGCAGGAAGGGAGTGCCACTTGGGTCCCAGCAATGAACAGGAACAGAACAATGATATTGTCCTATTGAAAAACAACTGTTAGCAGTATATCTTGCTCTTATGCAAACTGACAATATGACAGTGACTTTGCCAATAATTGTGAATATATTTTCCATTAAGTGGAAATGACAGTCAAAGACACCTGTAGTCAGTCTAAAAGTGTTTGTGCATGGGCTGGCACACTATAAAAATCAAAAAGTTATTTACAACAACGGCGTTCTCTCCATACTAGTCCACTATCTAAAGAGTTACATAAGTTATTGGGGACAGTGTATGGGTATCCACAACACATTGTTAGTGACCAAGGCACCCATTTTATAGGTCACCAAGTACAAGACTAGGTGCATGAAGGAGAAATTCTGTGTGGTGGGTGTGATAACCACTACATGGAAAAAGACCTTGAATAAAAGGGGGAAAAGGTAAAGACAAATGAGTTCATATGACTAAGAAACTTCAAAGTGAGCTGGGAGGTCTTCCCAGAGGTAACACTTATGCACATCTCAGCAGGATCTCATAGACTGCCACAGTGGATACTACTCCAAATAGTGGGGATCATGAGGTCTCTGGAGGCAGTCAGTTCTTGTGGCCAGGGCAGATAGCTCTGGACTGTGGTGCCTTGTCAGTGGGCCCTGCTTTGCAGTATGTGCTGCTAAGAGTGACAGAGTTGGACTCAGGTATGGCTTCCCTACACATGGTTCACCTGTCCCTTCTAGTTGAATCCATACTTGGTGCTGGAGTTGGTAGATGTAATATGAGAGTAATATGTAATATGAGAGACTTGAATCTTTGGGCTGTCCATGTGCCAACGAGGTTTTGAGCCTCTTTGGAGTTGCAACACTACTCTCCAGTTCATTGGACTCACCCAGGACAGCTAAGAGGGAGGTGAGGATTGACAGCACCATACCAAGGAAATGAGACAGCCTACAATTCCAAGTAAGGGAGGTCCATCTTTGGCTGTATGGGAACAAAGCCTCCTCTCAATTAGAGTTAGAGTGACATCACCATCCCAGAATCCTCAGGATTGGGTTATGAACTATGAACTAGAGTGGACTTACTGTATTCTACTATAGATTTACTGTGATTCTAATAATGGAGGAAAGTACAACACTGATATGGAGGCAGTGGTCACTGGAGGCTCTGGGGGAAGGGAGAGGGAAAAACAGTTGTAATACAGGGGCTTTTTCAGGACTTGGGAATCATACAGAATGACACTGAAATGACTGACAGATATAAGACATTATATATCTTCCCACAGCCTGCAGAATTGTGTGTTAGAGAGTATAAACTACAATGTGAACTATGGTGCATGCTCAGCAGAAATACCCCAGGATGCATTTATCAATTACAACGAATGTGCTACACTAATGAAGGATGTTGTTTATGTGGGAGGCTTTGGGAGGTGTGGGGAGTGGGGCATATGGGAATCCCTATATTTTTGGGGGTAATATTTATGCAATCTAATTATCTTTTAAAAATAAAGAAATATATTTAAAAAATAGAGAAATTGCTTGGCATTTTCATGTGCCATACAACCCCCAGGCCACTGATTTGATAGAAACAAAGAATGGTATTTTTAAACAACACCTACAATAGATATCTTCAAACCACTGACTGCATGGTTGGACAACATATGTACAGGAAGCAATAAGGCTAATAAATAGTATACTGATTACTGGATAAACCTCAGGATATGAAAGTTTCAGGACCCCAATATCCACTCCATCAGCAGTAAGCCCTGAGGCCAGAACAAGGTATTCCTCCAATCATAGCTGAGCAGTGACTAATAGTGATATTGCCACAGGTCATACCCAAAAGCATCGACCAATTTTGTGGGGATTACACCAGAAAATGTCACCCAAATGGATTGGTATTCTTATTACCAGGGGACAGGGGAAGGATTTAGCAATAACTCAGACTCCTATCATATCTGTAGAAGGTCTCCATTGCTCTGTTTACAGACATCCTCCTCTATAGAAACTGTGACAGAAGTGACACACCTATCATGGCTTCATGCACAGGCTCCATGATATAATGCCCTACTCAATGCCATAGAACCCTTGGGGGCTAAAGTTTGGTACAATTCCCTGGGGAAGAATCAATGTTAGGAACTATATTCTCAGGAGATGGGCCTGTAACATGCATATTACTGAACAGTGATGACTGCCTCATGTCAATTCCTACTAAATGTCTTGTATTTTGACCATTGGTTAATATTCCTAATTTTTACCAAAAAAAAAAAAAAGGAAATGAATTCCTGAAATGGACAATCAATGTGGCTTCAATTCATAACTAGAATGAATTCTGGTTGTGTGGAGAGTTGCAGATTTCTACTGGAGATGGAATACCTTTGACAGACTTACCTTTCAGCCCAACAGAATTTGGGGTCTGCTTTATCAATTTTCCTGTTGACATTAGCAGACATAGGTGTTAGTATCTGTGACTTATAGTTTTATTGAGGTTTCTACCCCCAGACATGGCATTCAATTGCTATTCAGGGATTTTCATGGAAGAGAGGGTTGTAGAAAGTTTAAATTTTTTTTTTGAGAGGTGAAATATGATGCCATAAATCAGAGAACCTGTAAATTCCTAGATAAGACAAGCCCCGGTAAGTGCATCATAAAATGCACTTGCACATCGCTAAGCATAATAGGTTTCTGTACTAAATGTATTCCTGCTAAGTATCAGTAACCTCAAAGAGACTTATTTGTGATCCTGAAAGCCCTGACTTCACTCTGTGTCTTCTTTTCTCTTACCCTATGTAACTCTCTGTAACCTGTTGGGCAATGTAAAGCACTGCTCAAAACCATGCAGACACCCAGCATCACCTTCCTAGTCTGTAGTTCCCTAATGAAATGCTGCTATTTTACTATATGGAGAGGCTTGCTTCACTTTCTGGTCTTAATTGCCCATCAAACTTTGGCAGGACATATTGTCACTGCTAGACAAAGCCTTAAGGCATAAAATTGCATGTGTATATGTTTGCTGTTTTTAATTCTGCAACTATACAAGCTCTCATGAGGGCAAAACATTCAGCTTGCTGGGATCACATAACATTAGGTAAGGGATTTCCTTCTATTATTTCATGGTTATAGGTATTAGCATATCCAAAATGATAGATTCTTAAGTTCTCTTTACGGTAACAACCATCTCTATGCGAGGTAACATCTGTGTTATCAAATGGGGTTTCTTGTAAATCGTTTAGAAGTGGTAACAATGGGTCAGTTAAACCCATGCAGTTATGAGGAGTTTCTTCAGAAATACTAAGAAGTGAAGTATCAGGATTAAGGCTGTGAAAATGAACAAAGGAAACATTGGGAAGGAAAAGTAAGAGAATTTGAAAAAAAAGTTAGCCAGTTGGTAGAAATGGCTTCAACAGAATGAGGGACATAAATAGTTAATGGAGATCCCATAATTAATTCTTCAAATGTTTCTAGAAGATTTGCTGTGGCAACAGTGGACCTCATATAAGGGGGTTTCATTGGCTAAGGCATCAAACTGCTGGCTATAATATCTTAGAATTCTATGTTGGTCTCTATGCTTTTGTGTAGGCAAGCCTAAATCATTCCCTTCTTGTTCATAGACAAGTAGTATAAAGGGTAATTCGTAAATAGGTTGCCCAGAGCAGAATTTCCAGATAACTTTGTTTCATTTCATTGAAAGAACTTTGACTAATTTCACCCCATTTAAGTGGCTCAATTAGGTTAGCTTAAAGATGGCATATAAAGCTTGAGCGATCAAAGAAATATTTGGAAACCAATTTTTATGACATCCTGCAAAACCTAAAAATCCTCTTATTTGACATTTGATCTTGAGAGAGGGAATGTTAGAATGCTTTGAAATCAGCCAAGGTCTAAGAGGAGGCCCTGTGGGCAGAGATAGGTGAAGCAGAAATAATGTGGCCCATATCAGTTGAGGTGTGGACCTTAAAAGGTTTGAAATAGTATCCAAAAGAGGGTGGTGGTTAAATTTCACTTCTTCAACTGAAAGATTAGGAATATGCATGGGAATTGATTCCTTAGCCTGGTCTATTGAATATGGTTCAAGGAGTGCCAAATTAATTTGCACCTTTTAGGAGAAAGATAAGTGTGCTTAGAATAATCAAAGGAATCTGTTCCAGTAAGGCAAATTAAGGCAGAGGGGGAAGGGAAAATTTATTAGTGTCTTATAAATATCCTAAGTGAAAGGGAGTTGGGAGAATTAAAAACAGTTATGGGTTTGTTGGGAACTCCCATGATTTGAATGGTTTATGTACTCTGGGGAGGAGGATTAATGAAGGTGGTGAGATTTAAGACAGAGAAGGTGGTCCCAGTATCTATTAGAGCATATACACCCTTATTTCCAATTATTAAATGTATTTCACCTAAAGATGTGGATAATTGAAACAACTCTGTCACATACCTGGAGCAGTCCTAGCAAATGCCTTGAAAGTCACCTAGCTCTTTTAGAGGACAAAGTGTAGTATTAGAACAACCCAGTGTAGCTTAAATATTAAAGAATTGTACTATAACTTATAATGTTAGAAAAATTTATGTACCTCTTGCTCAGATATCAGGAGGCAGGCAAAGCTACAGATTTAACAATAACCACACTGAGCTACACAAAACAAGGTAAAATCATGCACTTCCTCACTCATTATCTTTACTTGCATCTGTATCATCACACTTGTCATTGTATATACCTTCAAATCTTTACCACCCCATCCTTATCACACCAAGATTGCCTGACTCCAGGTACCATGCACATTTTAAGATTAACTGAGAAAGAAAAACTAATTTTTCTAGACCTGTCTTAGAAATGTCACCCTAATGATTAACTTTCTTTTTTCCACTAGTGTAAAAGCTGTGAGAAAAGCCCATAACAGGGAGACTGATTTGAGATTATACATCTCCATTCTCCCACCAGTGAATAAAGCTATGTTTCCTTCCAAGTCTAGTTGGTGTGTCTGTCTATTCTGGCATTCATTTGCCATTCAGGGATTTTCATGGAAGAGAGGGTTGTAGAATATAAGAGTGCAGAATGCAAGCTGAGGACCACCCTGGCCCTCTCCAATATGGCACCCATCATCCTTGTGAGAATGCTGCTGTTCAGTGGATTCCTGGGCCCCTGAGGTAAGAGAACCTTGTATCCACGCTCTGTGGCCTCTGGAGTGCTTTACACTAAGAGTCAGATGGCAGGTTCTTGCTTCAGTCATCTAGGGTCCCAAAAGGCAAGGAGCATAAGGAAAACGGGTTCTGGTCTGTGTTTCTTGTTTGTGTGTATTTGTGTTAGTCTCATTATTCTCAGCAGAAACTCAGTTTCTGCCAAAACTGTAAGTGGCATTTTGCCATGCTGGGTTTTTAGACCTGAAATGAGTAGGCAAATGAAAAGTCCCTGGTGTAAGGAAGTGTTGTTGAGCTTTGTTGCCTAGGCCTGGTTTCTGTACTTAAAGTAGAATGAGGTATAACCAAAGTTTGGAAGTAAAGGGAGAAAAGAAACCACTACGCTGTCTCGAGAAACATTGGGAACAATTTGGGTATGAACCTGTTAGGGAAAAACGGTGCTCACTGTGACGCAGAGACTGACGATTGCAGGTGGAAAGTTTATTCGGAAGTTCTCCCAATGGCGGGGTTTCTGAAGAATAGACTTCAGCCCACCCCGCTGGAATGGTGGGGGTCTGAAGAGAGACCTCAGCCTGCCCATGGAGGGTGGATATAACTTTTTAGAGTACATCAATAGGTGGGAAACCAGGTACAGCCTGGGGCCAAATGGCCACGGGGAGGTGGGCTAGGTGGTCTTGGAATATGGGAGGGGTTGGTGCAGCTTGGGCCAGGAGAGGGCGATGGCCCTTATCTGCTTCATTTTGTTTATTCTTAGGATGGGATGAGCTGCCTCATAGGTGATGGATTGCTCAATCAGTCAGGTGGTTTATGGCTGGAGGCTCTTTTTACAATTTATGTCACAGAGGAATTGAATCATGTTCTGATGACCACTTAGTCATTGCAAACCTCATAAGGGGGAACATCCAACATTCCTAACTCTTTGATTTTATATATATATAAATATTTATATTTATATATATATATTTATATATAAATATATAAAAGATGAAAGGGAATACTGGGCAGAACAGAAGGGTGAGGGGATTTGGGAAATCAACTCAGTCTACTTCCTGCTGTTATGGGACAGCAGAGATTTCCCATCTGTTCTGTCCAGTGGGTTCTGATTTCTGGTCCTGAAAGGTGGGTATTGGTGTTCATGTAGCAAGAAGATGCTGCCCACATATTCCTGAGCTATTTATTGTACAATTCAGCATGTGACTAGGGCAAGAAACTGTAAAAGACAAGGACTCAAAAGGAAACAGCAATAAGAGCAGTGGTGGTGTTATAATGGGCAAAAGGATTGATTTTAGGGGTGAGGAAAAGTAAGGGAGAAAGGAGGATAACCAGGATAGATTTCCATAGCTGCTTTCTTGGGCCCTCTGAATGATCTCTAAGTTTTCCTTTGAAATTTTAATATTTTCTTTACCTGCCCATGAAATTTGGGGTGGGCTGTGAGGGTACACCTCCAGTAGTCTGAGGAGTAGGAATAATAAGATTGCATACTCAATATTCAACATTGATGTTTGACAGTGAAATTACATAATTTGGTGGCTTACATACAGAGAGCTTTAGCCGGAGCAGGACACTTTATATTATTAACTGTGGTTTCATGACAGTGTTTTTTAATGCTTTTTTATTTTTCATGGATTTAAGATTCCCAACAAGAGGGCTGCATAGGTTTATGATTAAAATACTTTTATTTTCTCCCACTTTGTAAAGTTTGAGGCATAGGCAACAAAAAATTATTATTACTTCCCCTTTTGGGCTGTGGGGTGGCTGCACTTTAACTTGTGTCTTTAGTGCCTTCATTGGTTCTGCTGTTAGCATCTTAACTGGTGCTATGGCTACAGCCCACAGTGCTGAGATACAAGAGTTCCAGTGTAGTGTCTGCAGCAGCACTGAAAGCAGACTTTGCCCCTTCTGAGAGCAGGAGGGGACCGATGTAACAGTCATTGGAGTGAGCACAGTGGACACTTGTGGGTGATGTCCATGAGCTGCTGGTGAGTGACAGGCAGTTGGAACTGCTGGGCCAGGAACCACAAGGTCTGGTATCCATGATACTCACATTTTTGTTGGAGCCACTCTACTCTTTTTGGGTCTCCATGGTAAGGCTCTGGATCTTCACAAGGGCTTCAGCCTCAACAGTCCCAAGAGGAGGGGGCAGGGACATGATAGACAATTACCTGTTGCTGCAGGCAGGTGTCCCAGATGTTCTTCCACAGATCTTTCTTCCCCACAGAGTGCAGCCCACAACAGTTCATTGGTCCTGTCTTGTACTTTGGTTTCTTCTCAAAATTGTGACTAAAACTCTGCCACAAACCCGACCCAAAGCCAATATTGATACTGGCTACACTCAATTTACAGGGTAAGTTAAGGTTCACCACCCCCTTACAGCTAACCTTGTGTTATTTCCCTCTTTATTCTTTTCTAAACGCAGCCTGCTAAGGGTTTTTCTGATTTCCATGCATAGCCTTTTCTGATGAACATATAAAATGGTTTTAATATCTGAGCTAAATGACAGATGAAGGGTTTTCCATACCCCAACAATATTATAAACTCTTTTAATATGAGAAAACACTGTACTTTGTCAATTACAGCAGAGGATACAGTTTTTGTTTTACTTAAGTAAACAACATTTAATAATTTGATACATAGCCAGGACTTTGTAGCTTGTCCCAATTGTTTGCCCATCTCAGGCTCTTAAGATAAGATACCATTGTCTCTGATGCTTCTTTTAATTGTGAATGCAGGATTGATGGTTAACATAATATCAGCAATAGGGTTACAACCACAGGTTTTCCCATAGAGCCAGAATCTTTGCCAACAGACCAGGACAGCTGTTTGGGCTATGCACACAACCTTGGGGAAGCTTCAAAATCCACCATTGGCCTCTGACATGAAGGTGAATGCAGGCTGGCTTGATTTAACTGAGGAGATACTAAAGAAAGCCTTAGCAAATTTTAAAACAAAGTGATAGTGACATAACCAGATATCAATTTTTGCAAGAGTCTTGAAATATTTGGGACTGCTGCAGACAGCAGTGGTGTTACTTCAATTCATGATAGTCTACTGTTATATACCACCTCTGGCATCTCTCAATGGCCACTCTTTTTCTGCAACCATAGAGCTGCTATTTTAGTGGAGGAGGTGCAAATGAGCTAAAGCATCCATTTCTTGATTTTTAGGCTGGGAGGTTGTTTCTCTGACACATATCATTTTGAAAAAGAAATAATTAAAACTATGATTAATAGCACTATACTTAATCTAATATTATGCCAAAACATTTTTAGATTTTCAGGGATTTTATGTACTCTTTAAGTATTCACATGAAAATTTTACTGATATAACTTGAATCAATAGAGTGTTAAAGAATCACTTTTAATTTCATAACACTTTTGAACGCCTTCCTTTCAACTTATAATATATCCAATGAACTCAACTATTTTATTATTTCACTTTTTCCCAAGGTGGAAGATAGTTTTCTGGGTGTGACTCTGAGAAGACAGGTTTGAACACTATATTCTTTTAAAAGTGATAAGATTTATTTTTCTTAAACAGCCAAGGAAATTATAAGGTTAGAGTATAAGAAGCTATTCTGATAAAAGAGATATTTTCTTTTGTATACTGATTAGTCAGGAGAAAGACGTTTTGCAAACTTTTGCTGAAACAGACCACTGGTTTGGAGAATTTTGTTATTTTAACAGAGAAAGAAGAAAATTTTAACTTTGTTTCAGGATACTATTTGATATTACAGCTTTTAAAACTTTATAGATAGACCTAATAAATTTTACTCAACTGCAAAAATTTCTTTTTCATGAATCTTCTGTACTTTCTGTATTCATTCAGGTTTTGTTTTATGTTTTAACTTTTCTTTATAACCAGTCATTTCATTCTAGGACAAAATTACTGTCTTTTTCTTTAATAATAAAAAATGTATTCTCTATAACTTACATACGTAAGTTACGAAAATGATCTTGAGAACTGTCTCAAAGCAAATTTCTTACAGCATACAAATACCATGATTACATTAATTAACAGGTATTTTATTTTAGCAGTGCAGGAAAAATTGCTTTCCCCATTATTTTATGAAAACTAAATTCCCAATGGAATAAGTATTATCTTCTCCCTGTCAACACTTTCATGTGCAGATTGGGGTGGCCCTGATGTCCAGCTAAAGTTTGAACCTGTCCAAGGCAGAAAGAGGCCGGAAGATGACATTTTGGCTCCACCCCCAGCATAGGAGAAGTCAGACTGACTGAAAATCACAGTGAAGGTAGAGGCCAGTTTCTGTCACCCAGATGGCATGCAGCCCGAGCCTAGGCTTCAGCCCCACCTCTAGCAGGAAAGAAGCTGACGGGCCCTTCACCAGCCTATCCAGGTAACTGTGGGTATATTTAACTGGCTCGACTGAATAATCAAAACTCTACCATGGCAACTGCAGCCATCTTGTACCTGCACTGCATAGATTGCTGTCCACACCTGCAGCTCCATCCCCACCCCTGGCAAGGGAGAAAGCGGTGTGAAGCTTCATTATTCTATCTGGGCAACTACAATCTAGGCCTGCATGAGTTGGATTATTCCACACATCTGTGGCTCTGTCCATCCCCCTGCTAAAGGAGAAAGTTGGGACAAGCTTCATTGGTCCTTGGGGCAATAAGGGTAGCTTGAGCCTCCACAGCCGATAGCACAAACTACATCCTTGGTTCCAAATACACAACCAGCAAGATAGAAATGGCAGGAAGCCCTAAAATAAAGAGAAAAACTCATCCAGAATAAATACTCTAGTAAGCCAGATGCCAAGTCAATAACCAAAACTTACAATCCACTCCAAGGAACTGGAAGATATGGCCCAGTTAAAAGAAGAAGATAAGCATCCAGATGACATAAAGGAGTTGAGACAACTAATCAAAGATGTTCAAACAAGTATCTTTAGTAAATTAAATGAGATGGCTAAAGGAATTAAGGATATTAAGAAGACTTTGGATGAGCACAAAGAAGAATTTGAAAGCATACATAGAAAAATAGCAGAGCCTATAGGAATGAAAAGTGCAATAAATGAAATTAAAATTACATGGGAATCATATGATTACAGATTTAAGGAGATAGAAGAAAGGATTGGTGAACTTAAAGAAATGGCCTCTGAAAGTGAACATACAAAAGAACAGATGAAGAAAAGATTGGAAAAACTTGAACAAAGTCTCATGGAAGTAAAGGACAGCAAGAAGCATGCAAACATACATGTCAATGGTATCCCAGAAGGAGAAGAGAAGGGAAAGGGGACACTAGGTATATTTGAAAAAATAATGGTAGAAAATTCCCCATCCCTATTGAAGGACATAGAGATCCATGTCCAAGAAGCATTATGTACTTCCACCTAAAAAAATCTGAATAGACTAACTCTGAGACACATACTAATCAGAATGTCCTTTGCCAAAGATGAAGAGAGAATTCTGAGAAAAGCCAGAGAAAAGCAGTGCATAACATATAAGAGATACCCAATAAGATTAAGTGCTGATTTCTCACCAGAAACCATGGAGGCAAGAAATCAGTGGTATGATATATTTAAGATACTGCAAAAGAAACCTTCCAGCCAAGAATCTTATATCCAGCAAGATTGTCTTTCAAAAATGAGGGTGAGTTTAGAATATTCACAGATAAATAGAAACTGAGAGAGTTTGTGAACAAGAGACCCACTTTGCAGGAAATACTAAGGGGTGTGCTACAGACTGAAAAGAAAAGACAGGA